>VUJU01001396.1:35000-58330 GCA_009835225.1 Aphis craccivora | reverse complement strand
TAGTTTAACATTTGAACTCCTCTATGAGGAGTGTATCAGATGTTAAGCTGATAAGAACAGATACTACACTTTGATCTTAGCCGATAGGCCGAGAAGCGATACATTTCCAACATCATTGAGCTCTCTTATAGACGAACACAATTCTAAAAGAATAGCAGTTTCAAAAATGGACGATTTCGGTAAAGGAAAAATATCAATTTTCAAAAAACCGGATTTTCGAAAAAAAGTCGTAGGTGACAATAATTTGTTTGTTTACATATTAAACGTCATCAATAATTATATTTAAGTACATAATTTGATAGATTAATTGTCGACAATCCGATCACACAAATGGTACAGCTCAATCGCGCCATCTATCGTCAATAAAAAGCGAAAGCGTACATGAAATACTTTTTACCAATAACATGTATTTCGCCACTATTTCGTTTTCATTGCTTTCGTGAAATAATGGTCTACGCTTATACACTTGTATTACATACCTATGCGTTAACAAATAATTGTTTGAACACGACACGATTAGTATCGAGTATCGACAGAATTATTAGAAAAAAAAAACCCGCGTTTGAACGGAATACAATTCTACACCTTGGTCGACTATCGGCTTAAACAGTGTGATTTCATTTCGATCGACGTCTGTACATCATCATTTGGTTGTCACTACATAACGTTACTGTACCAGTCGATACCACTCGATTACAGTTAAACTGACATCAAGCGCATTCGATTTCAAATTATAAAATGTAATTTCATACGGGTAGTGTTAATGTGCGGCGGATTATGGAAGCATCGCGTCTATCGCGTCTACGGCGATCGCGTATTGATAGCGCCCTCTCGTAGCCCGATAATCGTCCCATGTCTGTACATTTTGTCGGAACTGTAATTAAATCTTTTTTTTTTTTTTGTATGGCTAAATTTAATATTTAAAAAATATAAAAACCTTACATTGCTGTTCTTTTTAAAATAATCTTTACAATAATAATTATAACTGTCACAATTTTCAATCGAAAGTAGGTGAACTGGTTAATCTTAGATAATCTTTATAACTCAACAAAAAATGTTAATAAAATATACATTCTTAATATTATCATTATGTGAACAGTAAAATAATCGATTTTATTTTTCATTTGAAATTTTTTTTAAAAACATCAAGAATCATGTTAATATTTTATTTTCGAATGCACATAATTCAACATAAACTACATACATAACATAAACACATAAACAAGAAAAAAGGACATTGATAATAAATGTGTATTGTCGAAAGGACATTCTACATTCTGATGTGGACAAAGAAAATTTTTTTTGTAGGGAATTATGAATTATTAATCATAAAGATAAATTAGTTAAAAATACATATTATACACATTAAAATTGGTATTACTGTTATTATGTGTAATTTATAAAAAGTTAATATTAATTATTATACTGCTCTAAGTGTGTACTGTAATATATTTTTACTATATATTATAAATAATATATATTTATGTATTGCATATGTATAATGTATTAATGTATATTATGTAGGTACAATCAAAAATATCAATGTTTATTATTTTTTTTTTAATGTAAATGTTTTCTGTACTTCATAATGGATTTGCAAATTAGCTACCATGGGATATAATAATGTATAGATAGGTCCGTGTTAACACAATTTTTAGCATACAATTATTATTGATGTGACCGAAGACCAAACCATTTTTCATTTATCGAATAGGAAAAGCATTAAGATAAGAAATATAAAACAAAATGTATACACCTACCCATAAAAGATAAATATTTAGTACAGTATTTTTTAATAGTATATAATATGTTAGCGGTAATGTATGTAATAGTACGTTATTTTATTAAATAATTAGTTACTTTATAAAATTCCTAAATATACTCGTTAATATTATATAAATTATACAATTTTACTATTAATACAAAGAATACTAGTTAAATTTTCGCTAGTGTACGAAATTCATAGTTATCGTTTTATTATTAAATTAAAATGAATAAAATAGGTCTCAATTTAGCTTATGCGCAGAAAAAAAGTTTATTAGTTTATTACACTCAGTGACGTCCCAGATGAACATATTTGTTTCATAAGGTATCCGAATCCCAATCACTATAGGTAATGGTCAAGTGTTTTTCAAATGCACATGTCAACAAAAGTGCACCACAAAATATTGCATGTGTTTTAAAAAAAAGGTACTTTGTAACTCTAAATGCCATCCAAAAAATTTAGTACTTATAAATAAATTGTAATTTGTGAAAATAATAATAAATTGATGTTGTACAAATCTAAAATTGACTTTTATTAATGATTTAGATAAAATTATCTATAGATTCAAAATACATATACATACATAATAAATATATACAAAATACATAATAGTTTTAAATACTACCTATACCTAAATGATTATTGTTAGTTAATAAAATTAGTACTAGTTAGTATCTATAATAATTAATAACTAGTAGATGTATGTATTTATGGATTCATTCATTCACATTAACTGAAAGTACCCATATTTCTATAAAATAACTAGCCATTATGTAGAATTACGGAATTTCACACATTAGCGCTAACATATACATAAGACATATTATTAGGGCTCGGAAGTTGATGCATTTTGCAATTTTTTTTTTTTGGAACTTTTTAGACGATGCTTTCCTGGCTACAAATCTGTTTCATACGCATGTGAATCTAAATAACTAATTTTTATTTTGCATTTTTTGGTGTTTATTACTTTTTAAGTCATTTTTTGAGATTTATAGGTCATTTTCCAACATTTTTAGTTATTTTTACTGATTTCACACTAGTTCATTTCTTATCGTTTCTTGTCGACCATTATGCCGATAACTTCAGTAGACGTGGAGAGAAGTTTTTTCAAATATAAAAATTTATTAACAGATAATCGTCGTTGATTTACTTTCGATTACATAAAATGCGCTCTAATAGTACAATGCAATGATTTTGATTTTTAAATAATTTGTAAGCATTGATAAATTTATATAACAAATATTTTTAATTTTCCTATTTTAAGGACATTTTTGTCATTTTTATGTCATATTTTGAATTTTATAGTAAAATAGAGTAAAATATTTAAAAAAAATGTATTTTTATTAATATAAAACTAATATTTGTAATTTTTTTAGGACATTTTTTGCCATTTTTATGGTTATTTTTTATTGTTTTTAAGGTCATCAACTTCCGAGCCCTACATATTATATTATGTCCATGTATTAGAGTTTATTTTTAATTTTGGTACCGATTTTTAGTGCCCATGCCCGGCTGTTTAGAAACGCCTAATACACATAATTTTACCTAGTACACATATTTTTGCTGGGGAATTTGTGTTCACTATTGTGAGGAGTTTAATAAAGGTTTCACTGTAGTTAGGTAATTTCAATGATAATAAATAATAGTGACACTTAGATACCTATTTCCTTGAATTTTAGTCTAGTACCCTAGTAAATATTATCAAAAATTAAACCATCTACTTATATGACTGATGAGGTGATGACACGTCTTAAGGTCGAAGTATATATTTTACTCAACTATTGTGAAAATGTACGTACATTACATACAGACGCTGTATCTGTGGTGCGCTCTTGAGGCAGTTCTAATAATTGACACAATCTGTACATCTTTTTTTATATCATAATTAATGTTTTTTTGTGATTTGAATAACATTTTTAAGTACTTAGTAAAAAATGTTTACACCGTAGTCGTCTTCAGTTATTTTATCTAGAAATTACAAAAAACGAAATTTGACGATGATAAAAAAACACTCGGCAGTCGCTGCTTATTTAATTGTTCGATTTAGATCGCCGACGCCACTTAATTATCGTGCTATTTTTCCTTCACGTTTCTTCCAATGAATTTAATTACTTACTAATGCCATGTAGTAAACGATTCCGATCCATTGACACGTCATATATAATATTATATAATAAGAAAAATAAATAAGTAAATAGTATTTAAAATAATATATTTTCTTTCGATCGATGTCTGTTCGTGTACTGATAGCGCTCTCCAGTAGTCATGTAAACGATCGTCCAATATCTGTACATTATCTTGTTGTTCTTGCTATCAGTAAAATGAACACGACGAGAAAACGAGTTGTAGCAGATATTCACCACCAGGATCACCAGTTGTACATTAACAACATAATTCTAACAAACAGTACAAATACCTATTATTTTACGTAGTTGAGCGCGATCCACGAATACGTTTAATTACTACTCGTGTAAAGGCAGAACGCACGTCTTCTGCAAATTAAAATCGTGCACGGTTGCATTATCTTGACGATTGGCGAATAGTCTAATATTTTTCAAATTTTTGGCTTGCATCGAGCAATCTTATCATTAATATGACATTATTATGGAGCGTAGACAATATTGATGTTTAAGAATTCTAAAATTTTGGCGGTCCACAAGACTGACTATAGCATACGACAATATTTTTCAATATTACACGTAACCGTACGGTAAATCGACTAAATAGAGAGAAATCGACTACATAATAATACGTGAGTGAATGTTCAAAGATTCGAAAATTAGTCGAAATAATCATTCAAGTGAAACAATGAAAAATTATAAGCAAACAATTTCCACCAAGACGTACACGTTATCGTTTGAAAGCCAGCCAGTAAGTGATCACAATATCGAGCACATTGCTCGGAAACCACATCGGTTTCCAAGGGCAAAATCCCGTTTGCCATATTCTTACGTCGTGGCCCGTATGTTTCAATATAGATAATCGTTACATAATAATATCTTCCTACGTGTTTAATAATAGTATATCGTATTCGCTCGTACAGTCTTACTACCGTTACGCCATCCCGATCGATCGAAAAATCCGCAACGGATGTATAAAAGATTTCCGGAGCGATTCGTTTGGATCACTAGTCACTACGAACACTATGTCGGTCGACGTTTCGGTACTTTGTCGGACAGTCGACAGATGGCGTTTGCGAGCACGGTCTTTTGCCAATGCATTTTCGACGCGATCGCCAGGCGTGTTGGGCGGATCGCTGCCATCGATTTTCGCTGTCGGCCGTCATGACGAGGCCAAAAGTTTTCACCAGTCGCGGTCAGGACGATCACCGACTAGACAGATTTTGGCCCATAACCGGGAAAACGACGTGTTGTGAAAAGCGGCCTACTGCACGGCACCGATACTGGGCCGATTGCATATAAGGAACCGAACGCCCCTTTAACAGCAACTCCGGTTCCCTTTCAAATCGAAAAAATCTTTCGCCTTTTACTAAAGATTTCCGTGGAGGGGAGCACTCAAAGGAGTCTAGAAAATTAATTTTTTAATTGCCTGATCATCTGGTCGGGCTTCTGTTAACTAAAAACGTCATAAACAATCTCTTAAGCATTTTGAAGAATACCTTTGAAATATTAAGTACTTTTGATTAAATTTATCATTAGATATGCATTTATTTTTTATTTTTAATTTCCTGGTATGACCCGATTCTAGAAGTGTTAATTCTAATAGTCTATGTTTATCCGTAATATTTTAAAACTACTGATTTGTGTACATACTACATATTATTATGTTAGTAATTAATATCGAATTTTATAAATAATTGTCTACTGAATCGATTAAGATTCATGTAGTCAGATAGTTAAGAAATTAACTTAATATACGCGCAAACGTTTTAATGAAAAATTATATAGAAATGTAATTCAACATTTTGGCCGCTTGTCACATTGTCCCGCGCATATAATATTATCAATGATAATATTCAAATTATATACTTACAGAGCTGTTTCACAATCATCAAAAAAAAAAAATGCTCTTTCCTACAAATTCACAGCGCTAATTATCATTATAACGCATACATCCCGTTATATTATTCTGTGCTCCCATCGATCTCCAGTAGATTTTTATTTACGTAGCTCGAGGCCTTGGTATAGTAGGTGGGAGAATACGTGTGTTACACGCACGACTATTGCCGCGGCTACGTCTTGTTTTCGATTTCGTTCTCGTCGAGCTCTTCTCGTCTTGAATGGCGCGACGACGTTTATACTATATGGCTCTGGTTAGCTTGTGAGATAGTCTACTTTATAAATACTTAATTTGTCTCGTGTCCGTGTTGGTGGGGTTTGCCAAAAAAAAAAGAGAGATCTCAGGCCTTACTTACCTATTATTTCACGAAATTAATTTCAGTAACTAGCGTTAGGTGAGGATGATAGGATGATAGGAAATCACTCTATTTCTATAGTCATTTAATTTCAGTCAACAATCGATGTATACTATTAGTTTAGGTTGAATTAATTAATGTAATAATAATACATTATAATATAATAAATATAATAATAATAAATAATATAATATAATAAATTATAATATTATATAATTAATTAGGTATTATGTATTAATTAATTTATGTAAATTAATGTAGCTTTGAAATTTGTTTTATATTTTTGAAATTATGTTTTCTATTACTTAGGTACTATCATCAGCTTATACATAATAATTATTTAAATAATATACATTTGAATTTATTGCTTTATTTTTCATATACTGACATTGAACACCTTATTTTTAACAATAGTGTCTTAAATTGTAATCCCTCGCAGCTATCCAACCTTAAACACATAGATTATAAAAATTATCATCAAACTATGCATCAGAGTTTCAACTATATATTGATATTTATATTTCATTATTTTTAAAAGCGATTCGATTCTATGCTCACTATTTATAAGGAGTCAATATAGGCAATTTTAAAAAAAATAGTCACCGACGTACAACTACTGTTGTATCGCCGTCACAGCCGTCGACGAAAATACATTAATATTATAAGAAACCATATCGATGACGAATTAGTGGTCATAAACATTGTTTGTGTGTACAAGTGTACAACTGTTATATACGGCAGGAGACAACGTAGGTACGTTGCTTTGTTACTACACGGAATATAGAACGCCGATAACTATAAATAGGTAATAGGTATTGCTATAATTTCAATAGTTTTAAAATTTTTGTAATTTAGATTCTGAGTGAAGCGAGGAATATATTAGTTTTACAATGATGTTTATTTCTTTTTTATTCTGGAAACACAGAACACTTTTTTCCTCCTAAACTCGCTCATAAGTATCAAGCATCGTTTCTGAAAGGTAATGTTCTTGAGCTGGTACTTTAGAGAGGTCATTTTTCGATTTTCGAAACGGTACTCGAAATAAAAACGGTTAAATAAAGAAAAACGTACTATTTAATAATTACGGACGACATTTTCTACCAGAAATATTGCATAATATAAATATAATGCTATCCACCGAGCTTCACTCAGAATCGTTTTTGTTTGCAGTGGTATACTGTTGGTTGCTCACAGATAAAAATTAAATAACCTTATGTATCCCACCTTCCCGACTTCTCACTTAAACTAGTTAATGCACTCAGGTTTTTTTTTCATTCATATTTACATCAAATATGTATAATGTACCTATACATTTTCGTTTTTTTAAAAAAAAGCTAATTGGTTAGATAGAACTGCAGATATCTCTATCGTGAGAAATCGTTTTACTGTTAAATAATATAAAACATATTTTTTTTTTTTGTTTCAATAATTATTTTGATTCTTTTATGAACAGCATGAATGTAACAGATAAAATAATAAAACATAAAAATATTTTTTCGTAATTTTTCAAATAATTTAGTGTATTGTATTTGTATTTTTCTAACAATAGAAATAATTATTAAATAAAAATAATAAATATAATATAAATAATATAATATAATAGTATAATTAATTATAAAAAAAGTGGGTAAGTGGGTACCGCTCTGCTGTACAATAGGTGCCGTGTGGATCACTATCATATTATATTATAGGAGGATTAAACTTGAATCCAATGATAGTTATCATTGTATACAAAAAATTTTCTAATTTTCGCAAATTTTCGTGTTTTCGACAGATTTTGTAAAACTTTGAACTACAAATGCTTATAAAAAAAATTGTGACTAACGATTTTTAATTTTTTTTAGATACAATAAGAACAACTCATAAGGAATCTTGTATTAAATTTTCAAGTTTTTTTGTGGACATCCAAAATTTTTTTGTCGACACTTCAAAAAAAAAATTCTCATAAGAATCGAAAATTTATTTGGTCTATAAATACCTCAAATAAGTCAAAAATGTTTGAAAATTAAACTGTGTATAGATAACACTGACATAAACATTTGGTGAAAATTTCAAGTATTTACAGTGATTAATTTTTGAATTACAACCATATAAAAAAATCCATTTGGTCGAAAACTGGTTTTGCGTAAAAATTCCCGTTTTCCGTAATTTTTTTTTGTTTTTCTTATTTTTTTATCTTGAAAACTGTTGGAAAATGTTTACTTTTGACCTGTATAATGCACCAAGGATATTCATTTTTCCATCAGAAACCACCCAAAAAGTTTGAAATTGAAGCATTATTTCGACTACTTATGCTGTACACAGACACAAAAACAAAAAAGACACATATCATTTTAAAATCAATACATTCATCACTCCGTTCAGAATCTAAGAAATGTAAAAGAAAAATGTATTTTGATTCTTTATAAATTATCAATATAGTTATTTATTAGTAACAACAAATAATTAAAACAACGAAAAAATAAAAAAGAATGTACAAGAAGAAAGTAGAAATAGTCTACGGAAACAAATAAAATTAAATAAAATTAAAAAGGAAAACCCTTATATTTAATTTGCAGATAATTTTACAATGCTATGTTTTTCAATCGGTCTTTGGCTGGGTTTGAAATCGAAATTAAGATATTAATTTCAATTTTAATTATCGATATTAGTTTTTTCAGATTTAAATTTAAAATTGTAATTAATTTTATAATTTTTACATCCTGGCACAATATCTATTTTATTATTTTCTGAATTTTAAGATTCTTTAAATTTCTTTTTTTAAAAAACACTTACATTTTTACGCTTTTAATTTTGATTTCTATCTTTATTCTATAATACATATATATACACACACACATTATAGTTGTTCATGCATTTTATAGAAAACAAAACATTAGTTATACTTATTAGTTTATTATTTAATATATTTTATTACCTATACCGATGTACAATATTAGACCTGATGGCTGATGGTTATTGTTGAATTTTAAATTTTAATTATTTTTTTTTTCAAGCTATAAATCGATTTGTTTCTATTTACAAATTATAAAATAACTATTATTTTAAAACAAATTATAGATTTTAGTTTTGTTTCAATTTTATTATACATTTTAAATATCATTTAAAAAATGTCGATGTATATATTATTACTTAAGATTTCTTAGAAGATTTTCAAGGATTTTCAAGGATTTTCTTCAATATTTTAAATCAATTATGATATCTATTTCAAGCTCTGTTTTTAGGACAGTAAATATGCTATAATTTTGAACTTTGCAGATGGTGGATTCTAATATGAAATTGGATCTAATTGATACTTTGGAGGGAGGGAGATTAAATTTAAAAAACCTCAAAATAACTATTAAAAAAATAAAATATCAAGGAAAAACGGAAAGTTTAGCTATAAAACTAATAATTGTATTATATTTAATTTAAAAATAGAAAGCAGAATATTTTTGGAATATTTTGATACATTAAAAATGAATTTAAAATATGTATTGATAAAGTAGTTATAAGTATTTAAAGGTTATAAATGAGCGGAGTGCCGGAGTATAGGTAGTGAGTTTAGAAAAACACCGCAAAATGTTGGTTCACTACAGTACTACACTCCGTTCATCTAAATATTTAACACTTGTAACTAATAAACTACTTTTACAACATTTTAATTAATTGAAATACTCTGAATCACATCCACTTTGATTCTACCGTAGGGTTCTTGAATTGGTCTGCATTTTCGAATCTACAACTGTTTATAATCGTTTCGTACGTTGCAAACGCTATCCCATTAACGGGAAAAGCTCGTAAGCAGAGTAACCAAAAACCTCGTGAAAAACTTATCAAGCCGCCTTTATTGTAAGTTTGTTTTGCACAGTCCCATGCACCTTTGTATAACGGATCCGCGAGATTGTCTGTGATGATTTTTGATTTGATCACGTCAAACGGTAACACCAAAATCCAACTAAGTACACCTAAATTAAAATCATACGAAATTGATTATAATATATTACCTTTCTTTCATAGTTCAGATTCAATAAATTAAATATTTCTGTTACTAGTTAATATTATAATATGGTTTATTAAATTGGTACCTAGTTGTTGTTGCTTACCTGCTACGCCACCAGACATAATTTGCACATATTTTGGCATTAACTCTACTTTGGTTTCAGAATGTGATAATTTCATTAACATGCTACATACATGTTCATATGATAGCACATAAATTCCCATACTAGGAACATCTCTAAAAAAATATAATAGGTATAACTAAAAAACAAGGCTATTTTATATTTTATTCTTATATATAATTAAATAAACCTAATAAACAATAATGTTCCACCTCGATACAGTGAACGTATACCGTTCATCTTATGAAGTTCAATCATTAATTTATATGCACTGGTCGTTTTTAATGGCTCAGTTTTTTTTGAACTTTCCCCGTTTTCTTGCTTTAAAGTTGAAATATCTAAAACCAGTTTATTTGTATGTATCATATAAACGAATAGTATTAGAATGTGTACTCCTTGCTTGTAACAATGTTTTGATAACTTCAATTGGTGTGTTTATCAACGCATAAGAAAAACCGGCAAAACAACCCGAAATAAATACGTCCAAATGCCAATATTTGTGTAAATTGTCATTATCATAGCAAAATCTTACATCAATATTTTTATTTGTTTTACTGTCGTCGCGTTGTATTTGGATTAACCTCATAACGTTACCATAAGTTCCAAAAAATACCGAATTTGCAACGCCTACACTTAAGATCGGAAACATCATTCCTCTAAAATATCCTTTCAACTGTTTAATATACAACATATTTAATATCAGTTTTAAAATATAAGTTTTTTTTTTAAGTCTCAAATTGCTTAAAAACTAAATTTTATTTAGTTTTATTATCGATATTTTAATTAACTTATTTTTATTTGCCTTATCTTGATTGTAAATATCTTTAATTGTTTTTTTTACATTATCATTAGTCACTTGTTGTACTACTTTTATTGTGTCTATTGGATGTCCCACTAGTGTAGAAACTATACCTGAGAATTAAAATATGTATTTTAAATAAATTATACATAATTTTTGTCCGATTATTTAGAACAAACCAGCTATCCACCCAGATACAAAATCACAAACGGAAAAAAACTTTTCGTGGGAAACACTTGCTAGTGAATTTGGGACTACCGATAAAAATTGTCGGTAAAATGGTTTTGAAAACTCCACGGTGAGCAGCAAAACTCCGGTGACTGGTATAGTTTTTACCATTGTTGGCAATAGACCAGAGTACAATCCTCGTGAACCACTACTTAGAATTTCTTTTCGAATCATTTGAAATTCACTCTCTTTTACTGCCATCTGCACACGGGATTTTATTACATCTATTGGGTAAATTACCAACGACGTGCATATCCCGGCTATAGATCCCGCCATCATTGTTGCTAGAGCATCACAGTTTTCCTTTCGTTTACCTTCTGGTTTTAGCAGTTCGCGAGCTCGTTCGTATGCACCGAAGAATAATGTACATCCTATAAACTCTCTGAGTATTGTACATCCCAGCCCACGATACAGACCTTTAAATCCTTCAGATTTCCAGATTCTTTTAAAAACCTGACCTGTTGTTTGGTCTGGCAATTTATCATTAGTTGTAACGTCATTGCTTATTCCTTGCATACGTATTTTTATCAATTCGGTTGGGCAAAGTACTGAAGCTGAAAAAAACTGAAAAAATATAAATGCATTTCGGAATAACAAACAATATTTATTGGAAATTGAAATTAGATACTACTATCGAGTAATCTATAATGTGTATGAATGTCTCAATGTCATTAAATTATATAGGTACCTATTATATACGGTATACGGTATAGGTACCTAGTTATGAAATATTATTATGAATTTTAATTAGGTAGATGACCATTTTTTCAATAAACTTCATTTGCCATATTTAATACACTTACTGACGCTAAACTTCCCGCCGCTGCATTTTCTATGTAATTCAAATCAGTCGTATCGCCTGCCCCGACCGATTTAGCCACTATTTTCTGACACTGGCCGTAAGTGCCAAACATGACCGCCTCATCAGCACCATTCGAAATGAGTGCCGGCACTATACCCGCGTACAGACCAAACAAACTTTGTTGTCGGATAGTATTTGACAAACACGAAAACATGCCGCCATACATTTTGGGAAACAATTGCATTTTCACCTTGACTGTATCCAGCGGTTGGCCCACGAATACAGACGCAAAACCACCGGTAACACCGGCCAGCACATCTACCATCAGTGTGTTATCCATCGCAAATTTCTTGTTATATGTATTTGCTATAAAGTATTAATTGTACCATGTACCGATAGTTTCTGTAAATCACGTGTGTTCATATAAAATTATGAGCGTTATTCATTACACACACGGCGGAGTTTGTGATATGAATAAAGCTATAGGTATCATAATTCCACGGTTGCCTGGTTCCGATATGTCTTAGCAACAGTTATTGCAATTGCGAATGAATATTTTCACAAATACACAAGAAACGTCATTATATATAATTTTATACCTACTTTATTCATATTGTTTCCAGCGTATTACAGTCGTGGCGAGAGCTATGTAAAATAATAATAATAATAATAATTTTACGACGGTGTGTGTATACTGTATACCTATCAAAGCAGAAGTTGTTAATTTAAAATGTGTTCTATTGAATCTGCCTCGTACTTATTGATACAGATAAATTTGTTATACGACATAAGACATAGCTAATTTTCTACTACATCAATTAACTCCTAGTAAACTCCAAAACATGAGAAATATTGTGTATAACGTGCTTTTATAAAAAGCATCAAAATCGTACATTAACTATTTAGAAATTAAGAGTCGTTTCTAGCGTTGTCGTTGTCAATTACTTGTCATAGATAATAATCATAATTAATTATTATTATTTGCATTAATGTCGGATGATAAAAATTTTAGTGATATCACAACAAAAACTCTTCGTAAACTACGTGTAAAAATGGTCAACTGGCGAAGTAAAAAAAATATATTAGATCTAATATCTAATAAGCACTATAAATATTTGGTATCATGAATAAATGCTAATTATATTGAATTTAAGTAAATTTATTTTGTTTCAATAATTTATTTACTTGGCGAGGAATTATTTCTTAAAAGAAACAAAGTGCGATGAACAACATAATTAAACTGCGAAGGCCTTTTTATTATTAAAAAAATATTATTATTAATATTTATATACTATTCTAAATATATCCTCGCCAAATAAGTAAATTATTGAAACAAAATAAGTTTACTTAAATTCAATATACCTACTAAGAATTTATTTATTTATGATATTATATCTTTGTAGTGCTTAAAGATCTAATATTTTTTTAAGCTATTGCATAGCTTTTATCGCAGGTCTGGTGTAGTAACTGGAAAAAAATTTTTCGTAACGAAAAAGCGTGACCACCACCTGTTGTTGTTTACAGTCAAACGGTTGCTACTTGCTAAGCAAAACAAGTCTCAAATAAAGTATTTCCGTACGGTGTTTATCTACCATTATCAACAAAAAAAAAACTCATTTTGTCATTTTCTTTCGTTCGTCGCGCTCAAAAAGTGTAACTTGAATGAATATCATACAAACATAAATAGTTATAATTACATGATACATAGCAACGAAATTGCTATGCAGTAGCTTTACGGCGACAGTCCCCGAGTGCCTCACACTTTTTTTTTTTATTTTTTTTGCTTAGGTAACCATTTTTATACGTAGTTTACGTAGGGTTTTTGTTGTGATCAGTATAATTTTTTTAATTTTTTAGGTATAGGAAGTAAAAGAAACGTAAACGTTTTAATTGAAGAGAAATGATACTTGAAGGATAACAGTTTTATTAATTGACTAAAAAAATAATAATATAATATAATGTAATATATATATATATATATATATATTATACTATAATATATTATTATTTAAATTATTTTATTGATCAAGAAAAGTTGAACATAGTAGGTATTTATTTTCTATGTTGTACAACCTATTATTTTTATTTGAAATTATTATTTAATTTACTGAGGTTTAATACATTTATTTCAGTTCTTACCTTTTTAAATTATAATAAGTAATGCATTAATTTAAATTTAAAGTTATAGAATAAATATTATTGAGTTTTATTATTTAAAATATAAAGTGTTTTATTAGCAAAATAAAAATAATTGAGTAAATTCAAACATTATTTTGATTTAAAATAAGGTTTTTTAGTTTTTCATACATGTATTTTAAACGGACATATTATATATTAAGAATTAAAACCTAACTAACCATTATATTCTGATTCTAATGGTTATAGTCTCAAATATGAGAGATGAATACTAAGCTATATATTAGCAAAATACAAATTCAAATTGAGTATATACATTATTACACACATTATTTTTTTTATTAAATATTAGATTTTTCAATTTTTAAAAATCTTATATACACATATCGTTCATTAAGTAATATTTTCTTTACAAAACATTTTATTTTGATTCTAATGATTATAATCTTAAATATGAGAAACAAATACTGAGTTCTTTATTAGCAAAATAAAAATTCAAATTATGGATATACATTGCGCTCACATTATTTTAGATGAATATTAGGTTTTTCAATTTTTAAAATCTCATATTAACATAATATCATTCATTAAGTAATATTTTCTTTACTATAAAGTATAAATTATATTCTGATTCTTATGGTAAGAGTTTGAAATGTGTGAGATGAAAAATGTGTGTTATTAACAAATTAAAAATTGAAATTTTTTGTGTACACATTGTACACATAATGATGATATAAAATAAGGTTTTTTAGTTTTTGAAAAATCTGAATTGGACATATTATCATGTATAATGTTGTGATTTATTTTTATAATTTTTGTCATAGATTATGTTCTTTTAAAATGGAAAGGTTAATCTTATTGGTCTTATCTTATCAAATGTATAAAATAATATTTAGTTTTTATCCGCTATGTTGGATTTCCTTGTTTTATTGTACTGTTGATTGGAGCTGCTCGATACTTTTTTTTTTTTTAACAATTTCTGCTCTTATGCTGTTAGGATTGTCCTAGGATTACTTAGCTAATTTCTTTGCTACCTATTTAAATTGGAGTTTAATTCATTTGTGTTCACTAAGACAATTAAATAACTGAGTATACATACCTAAATATTGTTAATGTTAAATTTAAATCTAACTAGTCTCCAATTGTTCATTCAATTACACCGTTTCTAAACTCTTCAGATCAAGACCTGCGTGAAAAAAATAGTCCATATTAACAGTTTAACAGTCTATGCACGGTCACAGCTGTGATTGTAGATGTAGTAGTTGCTTTGAGTAAATATCGAGAGTTCATAAATTTTATTGGCGAATGGCAACGAGACAACATTTTGAAATATATTGTAGACCAAGTACTTATTGTATTATGAATTTTAGAGTAAAATTGTTTTTTATTTAGTTTAAGTTAAGTGTCAGTATTTATTTTTATTAATAATATTTATCTATCATTATCATTACCAGTTCATCATAATATTATATTCTTGTCATTGAGATAGATATTTTAAACTACTTTAAAATTGTTACACAATATTGTTGATTTTAGATTGGAATATGAAATTTGTGGCTTACGGCCATTTCTGTAATTGTAGCAAACATGTAATATGATTTGTTCTTTGATTTACTTTTTATTTTTTTCATATTTAAACATTCTTTATTTTTGAAACATACAGAAATATACCTATAATTAATTGACAATTCATCGATTTTATTAAATTAAAATTCAATGTTTTTTTTGTTACAAGTTTCATACATATTTCGTATAAAGCTGAAAGCAATATTACTCTTTTGTTACATTAGCATTACATTTATTATAACCAAAAAGATGTATACTTATCAAATTCTTATAATTAGCTTCAAAACTTTCACTCATCATGGCAAATGTCAAATGATAATTTGAGTAGGTAATATTTCTATCATTTTACCTTTGAACAACCAATGTTGAAAACATTTGCAATCCAATCACTTATAAAAATATAGATAGTTTTTTATACTCCAATAAAACATACTTATGAATTATGAGGAACCCTGAATCCAATTTTCATATCTTAGATATGAATTTAAAAATAATTTTTCAAGCATTGTTAGCGTTTGTGATTTCGACGATATTGTATACAGTTAGAGTTAGGTAGGGAAATTCCTCGCGATTCACTTATTTAATACAATAAATAGTCTTATATGGCTCATATATGTTATGTAATTTATGTTTTACATGATATACGAATGACATTTGAATTTCGAATGGTACGACGTACAAAAAAATAAATAGTTATCATATAAATCACATAACATTATCGAGATTGTAACGTTTTACACTTCCTCTACGGAGCAAGCAGTGCGGCACAACCTGTTACCGTAGAATAGACTACTGGTCTCACACACTCACAACGTGCCACAGCCCACAGCTGTGCACCATATGCTATCAAAGAAGACCTTCACTGTCTCACTGATAGTGTTTTATATGATACGAAATGTGCACGAGCAATGAGCATAATAAATAAATAGTAATAACATTATTATTATACATACGGTCGTGTCGTGTCCGTGTTTTCTTTATGTCCCCTATGGTGTTGTAAACACTCACACTGATAGAGAATGGTACAACAAAGGCCTTTTATTTATTAGTTTATAACTCCCCCGTTGTCGCGTCGTTGCGTAGCACGTACATTATATTATCGTAATTGGACGTTCTTTATTTAATTATTTTCTGCTGAGTAGTGGAGTACTGTACAGCATCCCCCTCGTGGCATAACACAATTTGATCGTTCTGTGCGCACAGGAAACGACCGAGACATCTTTGACGTTGTTTTTTAATCAATACATTATAATATTATGGTCGATTGGACGGTCTAAAGTACAAATTGCAACAAAAAAAGGTTAGTCGATTTACTTTGTGTGGAATGTTAATGTTTATGTCTGTCAACACTCAACAGTCTGTGAGATAGCTCTTTTACAATGTATTTGACATAACTGTTGTTAAAATTCTAGTGTATAAATCGAGTGTTTATTAACTTAATTAATAGTAGGTTAAAGATCAATAAATGTTGACCATATCTATTTAAATGATATAATTATTGCTAGAAGTTGATAAAAAAAAAAAAAATAAATAAAATAACGATAAGCATAAGTTTTTGTTTTTGTTATAATTTATGATGGTTTTTATGTAAATTAAAAAAAGGTAAGTTATAACTGAGTATGTTTTACCTATTGTATAAAAAGTGTTTATTATTAGTATTTATTTGGATGTTATCTTGTGTACCAAGTACATTTTTTGAAAAGTAAGATACCTTCTTTTCTTGCATAAATTAACTGTTTCAAATGGCAAAAATGTAGTCAAAAGCATTATTTTGCGATCTTTTATACTTCCAAAGTTACTATTTAATTGTTAAATATCTATACTCTTTTTGGTGAGAAAACATGAGTGTATTTCCATTCAACACTGGTATCAAAACCAATTTCACTATCACAGGATTCATAGAAAAACCGATTTTTTCAAGCCACAGTGTTCTCTCGCTGGACAGGTTACAAAAGTTTAAAAGTATATCTACAAGAATTCTGTATTTAAAAAAATAATTATATGTTAAATTTAAATTAAATTTATTAATAATTCAATTTGTACCACCTTAACTAACACGTTGACTGCGTACGGGTATCATGAGAATCATTTAACAAGGTACTTAATGCTGTTTGACGTCCAATATATATTTAAAGTAAATAATTTATAATTTCTTACATGTTGCTGACTGTTATTTCATTTTTATTTAACGTGATTAAACATATATTTTAAAATAAACTAGTAGTATACATTGTAAGGACATATAGGAGCAATTTTTTATGTTATTTTTAGAAAAGTGACATACACATTGGGTGAAAACTGCAAAAAGACCACAATCAACGTGTTAAATATGTACTCCGGTACTTCATTAGAGATAATGAAATATTGTCAACCTAACAATATTTGTACTACTAAAATATTGAAACTAATAGTTAATTATATAATAGAAATTTTTAAAAATAAAATGAACATTTTATTTGTAAAAAACTGATCATATTATTAGTATTCCTATTGAACCATCTCAAAAAGATGTGATGCTCAGATATGTTGCAAACATATTTGTTACAACACAGAGAATTTATGTTTGCTAGAATAAATTGTGTGTTGTTAGAAATAATATTACAGTAAATTGATGGATTATAAAATTTAAAGATGAATATATTATTTGTGTTAATTTGTCAGTTTCTTTTGTTAATTTTTTAACTTTAAAGTGAATTTTAAATTTGTAAAATATTAAAATTTAAAAGTGCTCATAATTTAATTTAAAATAAAAATAAAAAACCCACCAAAAAAAAAAAACACAGATAATATTATTAGCTATAAATTTGATATTTGATTTATTTGTTGTAATATTTTTCTAATGACATGAGATGTATTCTGCTGAATGCAAACATGCATTTTTAAGATAAAGATAATACATTATGTCAGAACTCGGAGACTATATTAAATAGTATTAAGGAAGTTTTTTAAAGTCTTTATTATTCATAAATATATACTATGTACATTAATTATAAGTTGATACAATTTATTTTATATACTTACTTTAAAATTTCCAGTTACTTAGTTTTGACAATTCAAAAATGGAGGAAAATAATCCATCCTCGTCATCTATTGTAAGAGACAATCATGAAGACGATTGCAAAATAACATGGACACATCCAAGTCATATTTTTCAACGACTTATAGCATTATTTTTGATGTGCTTAATTGGATTTGGTAAATATTTATTAAGTTTTATTGATAGAAAGTATGAAACATGTGAAAAATAATATTTATGATTTTTAGGTTCATATTTTTGTTTTGATAATCCTGGAGCATTACAAGATGATTTTATTCAAGACATGAATTTAACAACTTCTCAATTTGTCTATCTGTATTCGTGGTATTCTTGGCCAAATGTTGTAATGTGCTTTATTGGCGGATTTTTAATTGACAGGTTTTAAGTTATTTATTCTATAATATGCTGCATATTGATTCATTTGTAACCAATATAGTTGCTTTTGGGATTTAAATCATAATGACATTAGTTTTTTTTTTTAAATAAAATTTAGTTTTTCATTTACCGGTACACAAATTATGTAATTTTTTTATATACTTTTGTGTACTACATGAAAATAATACATTATTTTCAAATATGTATAAATTTAAAGAATAGATTATTTTTTTCATGTTTAATTAATATTTATTTTATATGTGCATTTTATTTTTATATGCATCTTATATATATATATATATATAATAAAACTTATTTATGGGATAAGCTATAAATTAAAATTAAATTAAATTAGCATAAGATTTATCTGCATATATTCTAATTGCAAGAGCATATTTTAAGGTTATAAACTTGTTTATTTCAGTATATTTTAATTGTATTTATTTAATATAAATTTACCACATGGTAAATGAATTCAAAGAAAATAGCTTAATATTTTCTTTTTTTTTTTTTTAAATTTTTCTAGTGTTTTTGGGATACGTTTAGGTACCATAATCTATGCATTGTTGGTTGTTCTTGGCCAAATAGTTTTTGCTGCTGGAGCATATTTAAATGCCCTCTGGATTATGATAATTGGCCGTCTGATATTTGGGTAATTGTATTTTAGTATTGTATTATAATAGTTAGATTATATCATTTAAATAACTTGTCTTTTTAACAAAAAAAAAAAAAAAGAAATTTAATACATTAAACAACTAGGTATACTGGATTGTTATCAATAAAATCTGTCGAATATGCATTAATTAAATTATTATTTGTATTTCAAAATAATTAATCTATTCATTAAAAAGTTAAATTTACTAGAACATTATCATATATTTGGAATTTTTTTTTATACAAAACACTATAGATATTTTAACATGCTATAAAAATAATGCATGAAATGAATAATTTATATTTTAATGTTAAATTTTAGATCGAGTTAAATGATTTATTGACTATTAATGTATGAAATCTAATATTTTTGGAATGATAAACTAAAAACTGATTTATTCAAAATTTGTTGAATTTTTCCATGTTCAATCTTAAATAAAAATGTAGACTATGTTTTATACTTGTTTCTAATTAATATTTAAGGTATGTAGTCATATAAAACGAATATTAATAAATGTGCGGAGTAAGATTTTTTATCATATTATACAAAAATATTTAGCCTTTATTAATTTTTATAGATATTATAAAAGTAAAAAAATAAAAATGTATTATGTATTAAAATTTGAATTTTGAAGTAAATACTTGAAAATAATAAAAACTATGCATTTATTTTTAATACAGTATTGGTGGAGAATCATTGGCTGTTGCTCAAAACAACTATGCTGTACTGTGGTTTAAAGGAAAAGAACTAAATATGGTGTTTGGATTTCAAATAAGTTTTGCCAGAGTTGGTTCAACGGTGAATTTCATAGTTATGGAACCATTATACCGATATGTGAAAAAGCAAATAAATATCCCCAACTATCAAAGTTTATCAATTGTTTTGTTAGTTGGTATGTATTTAATGAAATTCATAATTTTATTGAAATATATTAATTTATTTTTTATAATAATTTATATCAGCAAGTTTGACCTGTGTTTTATCATTGCTAAGTGCCTTATTACTTGCTTGGCAAGATAAAAGAGCCGAAAAACTACTTCATCGGAAAACACCTGACGCTACTGAAGTTGTAAAAATGTCTGATGTGCGATACTTTCCAAAAGTTTTTTGGATAGTTACATTCATTATTGTCTTCTATTACACATCAATTTTTCCGTTTGTTGCATTAGGAAAGTAAGAAGATTATATATATTATTTATTCACAATAATGTTATAATTTATAAAATAGTAAAAAGTTAAATCATTGATATTTAGTTATTAATCTCAATATGTTATTTCTATGATTTGAAATAATTTTACAACTTTATTTTCATTTATCACATTTAAAAAATTATTTCTGAATCAATATTTTCGAATTTCCTGGTATGCTTTTTAATAAATTACTTCTTAAAATTATTTAACTTTTAAGTTTTAGTTTAATATTGTGTAATAAAAGAAATATTTTTTATTTTAAGTAAATTATTAAATTATTGTAATTGAATACTTCACTGTAAATTTTTATATTCCAGAGTATTCTTTGAAAAAAAGTATAACTTTTCACCCGATTCAGCCAATTTGATTAATGGGATTATTTACATAATATCATCAATCTGCGCACCAGGACTTGGTTTAGTTATAGATAAAACTGGAAGAAATCTATTTTGGGTATTTGTATCAATTCTTGGTACCTTGATTTCACATATGTTCTTGGCATTTACATTTGTGAACCCTTATATTGCCATGGTAAAATAATTTAACTTACATTTTTAACATAAATGTATACCCATAATAATATTAAAAAAAAAAAATTATAGTTCACAATGGGATTATCTTACTCAATGTTGGCTAGTGCATTATGGCCTCTGATTGCAATGGTTATTCCTGAACATCAAATGGGAACAGCATATGGCATGTAAGTGTTTTGTGTATTTTAATATAATACTTAATATACTAGTTTATTATCTTTATGTTATTTATTTATCTAGATAATATAAGGGTCCCCCTTCATGAAATAAAAATATATTATGTGTTTGAATCAAACATTATATTGTAAAATCATTGTAAATTGTTAATAATATATGGATAATAGATAATAATTAATATTTTTTTGCTATTTATTTAAA
The DNA here is from genome assembly GCA_009835225.1 of Aphis craccivora. Taxonomy (NCBI): domain Eukaryota; kingdom Metazoa; phylum Arthropoda; class Insecta; order Hemiptera; family Aphididae; genus Aphis; species Aphis craccivora. The sequence continues at coordinate 36,387 of VUJU01001396.1, read as the reverse complement.
ATTTTATTTAAAAAAGTTAATTTAAATGTAAACTGAAAGCTAACTCTAATATATTGTGTGAATCAATAGAATAGTTAAAAAAACAAACACAACATTTTTATGTTTCAATCTTATTATCTTTTTATACATTGAAAAAAAATTTCTATTTTAGACGACAATAAAAAATTAAACTGTATTTTGATTTCCTATTTAATAACATTTTATTTTTATAATATTTAGAGCACAGTCTGTTGAAAATCTTGGTCTCGCTGTTGTTGCTTTATTAAGCGGTATAATAGTTGATTCAGATGGTTATTATATGGTGGAATTATTCTTCTGTCTTTTATTATCAGGTAAATATTATATTTTATTATCCAAATAAAGTTTTATTGTAAAATATATGTCTTTAACAATTATGTATTATTATTACTATTAAGTTTTACATAACTAAGAAATAAATAATAAGGTATATTTCTTTTTTCTTAAATCAGGCATGGATCTAAAGGGGGGTAAGGGGCCATGCCCCCCCCCCCCATTGACTCTGATATACACTGTATGTATATCTGCATTGTTTTACCAATTGCGTTTTTAGTGAAATTTTATTCAAGATTCTCCCCCCCTCCCCCGGTTAGGCTAACCTAACCCCCCCGTAAATGTGTTCTGGATCCGTGCCTGTCTTAATTTTTCACTAATCTAGCAGAGTTAATAAATAATTGAAATTTTTGAGCCTTCAATGCTTTAATTACTAAAATTTAAGATGCATTTTTAATCATTAATTTTAAATTTCCATAAAATTTATAAACCGTTTCTTCTATTATTTGAAAGAAAATAAAACAAATTAATTTAATTCATCCATTGAACTTGTTCTTTTATCCTCATAACTATTTTAAATAATAATGTTATCCTTATTACTATTATAAATATTTGTATTACCTAACTTAAATAAAATATTTTTTATATTGTTTAATTGTCTAATTAATCTATTGAATAATAAAAACTATAAATGTATTTATTTTTAGCTGCTTTATTGCTAACAGCTGTTTTGTGGACCTGCGACTCTATGAATAAAGGAATTTTAAATATGAGTATTAAACAAAGAAATCAACTTGAATCAAACAAGTAATGAACCATTTTTTTTTTACTAAAAATTAATTTTATAATTTTTAATTTTTAATAAACCTCTATTTTTCAGACCACCTTGTCCGGAAAAACAAAATCTTTTACAAAATAATGACACTACTGAAGACTAAATATTAACCTTTATTTTTAAGTTAATTTTTTATAAGGAAGAAATTAATCTTTGAACAATATACTATCCTTAAATAAATAAATCGCAACTTATACAGATTTATTTATATCATATATAATAAATATATTTATAAACCATATTATATTAAATTTACTTAAA
>VUJU01001396.1:0-30000 GCA_009835225.1 Aphis craccivora | reverse complement strand
CAAGCATCTATAGAGAAAATTCGAAGCATCATTATAGGAAAAATTTTAAGTGCGTTTGAATTTTAAATTTTTACGAAATAGCATAACGATAACGATTTATCCTCAAACGATTTTAATTATTTTTTATTATTCAAAAAGTATAAGTCGTAGATACTTGAAATTTTTACCAGTTATTTAAATTGGCGTTTTCTTTACGTGATTTAATTTTCAAAATATTTTGAATTTTTTTGAGCTATTTATAGACAACTGAAATTTTCAATTTTTCTGAAAATTTTTTTTTGAAGTGTCGATATAATTTTTTTGGCCCAATCAAAATACTTGGAAATTTAATGCAAAGTTCCTCATAAGTTATTCTTTTAGTTATTAAAAATTATAAGAATACATACGCACAATTTTTTTTTATTAGCATTTGAAGTTCAAATATTGACAAAAATTTGTCAAATTTCTGAATATTTGCAAATTATTTTGTAGGTATAATTCATAAAATTTTTTGTATAAGTAGCTAATAATTGAAAATTGAATACAAGGTTTTTCATAAGATTAGCTTACAATAATTATAAAAGAACTTAAATTTTGGTGTTTTCAGGTCATTAAAACATAAACCACCTTTTTCACCAACCACTGGAAATTATATCCTAGGCTGAAAAATCATCTTCGTTCAGAATCGTTTTTCGTATACAATGATAACTATCATTGGATTCAAATTTAACACTCTTATAATATATAATAATGATCCACACGGTACCTAATGGTCCTAATGCACAGCAGAGCGGTACCCACTTGCCCGCTTTTTTTTTTAATGTTAAAAAAACAAATAATTAGAATTTACAAAATTTCTTTGTAGATATAATGTTCTTCGCTGATCTTTTATCTATTTGTTGTCTCTTTGATCAAACTGCTGATTTAATAAAACTAAAGCAACTTCATTTGCCGTCGGTGCATTATACCTGCCTCTATGATCTTCTGGTGGTTTTTTTATTTGTGTATTAAAATATAAAATGTTTTTTAAAATGAATGACACTTGTAGTCAAACAAAAAATTTTTTATTTTATTTTGTTTGAATTTTAGGTTTAGCAAAAAATTATATTATTCTCAATGTTATCTATATCTTAGTCTTTAGACATAACCTAACCTCCAATTTTCATTATATTTCTAGGACAGTTTCGTTTAAAGAATTGATTATATTATCTTGTATAACCAGTTGACTCTTTCTTTCTTTCTATACTGGCCATTTTCAAGGAGTTAAATATAGGCAATTTTCTAAATTTGCGGGTTATTTACATAGTTATGATTTATTGATTTGTATTCAATGAAAATTTTTTAAAAAATGCATTTTAATTTTTAAAAGATACACACAAAAATATTTATTTATTGAAATGCATCAGTGATTATAGCTTATTTAAATGTCTTAATATAATATAATTGAGATTAAAAATTATATGTTTATTTTTCACATGCATTAATTATTATTTTAGTAATAAAATGTATGATTCACAATCAATAGTAAAAATACGTGTGTTATATGCTATGACCACATATTTTTTTAAATTTTCAAATATAAATGATCAGCAAACAAATTATGTATATTGTATCATAGGTTTGTATTTACAAAAATAAAATTTATGTTTGACCAAAAAACTAAGTTATATACTTTGATCAGTTTACAATAAATAAATAAATGTTTAATATACATACAATAAATATGAATCATACTAAATATGCAAAATAAGTAACATTTTCATCACCACAACAACATAAATCACATTTTCTATAAATGTTTTAGTTTTGACTTTTGATGATATACCTATCTTTACGTCCTACTCATATACATATACATTATATATATTTGATTAAAGTAGGTGTTAAGTTAGTTATTAACTAAGTATAAAATATTGTAATCCAAATTGGAAAAAATGAATTTTATAATGAGCTAAATTTTGATTACAATAAAAATTATATACATAAATAGATAGATAAGATATATAAATATATATGATGAAGTATGCAATAACTAATAAGTAAATGCAGAATTTAACTATATCCCAATATTTATAAATTCTTGACGATTATTTTAACACTACCTACACCGACAATATCTTTTGAAGCCGGTTAGGTAATTTTCAACGTTAAAAAAAGACTGAGCAAATACCTTAAGAATTCAATGATAGATTACAAACTTGATAGTTTAGCTACCATTAATTAAGTATTAATATAATGGCATAAAATTAATTAAATATTTATAATGTTGGGTAAAGTTTATTACAAATAACAAATTAAATTTTCAACCGTCACACGCTGAAGTAATTCTAATATTAAATTATATATGATCCATAAATCATAATTAATCACGTAACTTAATATTTTGTTAATAATCAACTCCTGTTTTTCTTAGACTATACTACAAAAAGTATAGCCGTGCAGATATTATAGCTGAGTACTTATGGGTATCATGCTGTTTAGAGTACTACATTAATTGGATTTAAAAATGTATATGTATATGTAGGTATGTGTTCTTGATAAGTGATAGTAGGCAACTATAATATTGAAGAAGTTATTATATTAATTTGTTGTATAATTTTTAAATAAATAAAGAAATATCTATGTTAGACGGTTTTATGCGTATTTAGGATACTTACCTACACATTTTGTTATATATATATTTTTAATTAAGTTTTTTGTTTTAAGACGTATTTTTATCGATAATTGGGTTATGGTTAAATAAAATGAACACTATACATACTATATTTTGTTCTCCAAGGTCACACAATTAGAAATATCACTAAATTAATTACATCCAATTTAAGTCTATTGTTGATGTAAATAAATATATGTATCGTTTCAATCTATTTTATAGGCTTAGGCCATGTGCCCCCCCTCCAAAAAAAAAAAAAAACAACTTAACACTTGTAAACAAATCACTAATAACTTATGGTATAAATAATAGTTATTAATTATTACACTGTTTGTTTTATTCACAAACTACAAAAGTCGGTAAAGCCGTAAAGGTACCTACGTTTTAACAGTTATTATATGTAAATCTATTTACCTAACCAATAATCTGTAATAAGATCAAAATATATGCAAAAAAAAAGTATTAACAAAAATTGAAATATTTACTATTTAAATATTAAATTAAATTACATTATTTATTTATTTTTATTTAATAAAATGAGAGTAAAAAATAATAGTTGAATTTTTAAGTAATAATATCAAGTGTCAAGTTTTAAGGTTAATATTTTTTTGTGAACTACAATAAAATAACTAAAATCATAATTTTTTATGTAAATATCCGATTACGTAAAAATTTAATTTTCAAGTTTTCGGTATTAAAGTTTAAAAAAATAAGAATTTTTTACTTGAGTAAAAAATAATTCCAAATGTAAATGATTTTGAAGAATTTTGTAAAAAAAAAATTGTGGTTATGTATTTTTAGTATTTCTAAACTAATCAAATAAAATCAAAAAAGAAAAAGCTAATATAAAAATTGGTAAAAATAAACTAGTTATTTATATTATGGTTGTGAAGATGGGTCACCAACTTATAAACCTAAATTAATCTAATCTATATCAACATTTAGAAAATAATTAGCAAGAATTAGCAAGTAAGGTTTTAAAAATTTGCAAGTCATTATTTTTAAGTATGGCACAAAAAAAATGAAAGGTGGGCCAACTTCACGTAACCCACCTTTTTTCATCCACACGTTCGAAAGTGGTATCCTTTGATTCCTAATAATTAGCAAATAATTGCAAGTTCAAAAAAAAAATTGCAAGTCCACCCTACTACCTGTGAGATTTTTTTAAGTTCGGGAGGCCAGCCCACCTTTTTACACCTACACTTTTGAAAGTGGTATCCTTAGATTCATTATAATTAGCAAGTAATTGCAAGTTAGAAAAAAAATTTGCAATTTCACCTGTGGTTTTTAATTTGGTAAGTTCTTTTTTTTTATCAAAATTTTTATTAACACCTTACCCAATTTAACAAGCGTTTCTTAATTTTCTAAAACATATTTTATGATAAATTTTAAGTGTTTTATAAAATCCCTTTTTTAAGTTAAAATAATATTTGATACTGGATTGTTATAGCCCCACCGCGGTGAGTGAAAACTTTATATCCCCCACCACTCAGGTTTGTTATCGCCCCGCCATCCACATTAACAATAAATACTTACGACATTTATTAATCTAATAATTCGACGATGTTGGTACATTAATATAATATTTAGAAACATTAAAATTAAGAAATACAATGCCATATTTTAATAATATGTAGATATATTCAAATTAAAATAAGCAAAATATTCTCAAAAATATTATAATCCATATGACCATATATTCAATATATAAGTGACATTGAATTTACTTATAATTTGAATATCTTGAGGAACTTATTCGATTCTACATTATATATTGCGCTTTGAAGTTTGAATGCAGTATTTAGACTGGGGGTGCTGATTTGAAGCCTGAGGATACTAATCATCCCCTAGCACCTCCTTATGTGCGCCTACATTATTACGGTTAAAATTATTGATTTTTTTTTTGCAATATAATATTTTCACTTATAAGACACACCCAAAAATGTATTAAACGTTATGACTTACGTCAAAATAACCATATAATATATTATATGCAAATAATACTAGGTACTTAAGCCATGGCGGTGTGATGCCTTTCATGATACTATTCAGGCAGTCGATTTTCAAAGTAGATTAAATATTAATCTTTTCCCTCTTTGTATTTATATTTCTACCAGAAATCGACTGATCGAAACTGTGGAATCAATTGTTAGATATACTTAATAAATTGATATGGTTATAAGTTGTTAGTATAACTATGTATAAATAAATAATTAACTTTTTATTTATTAACATTATTACTTACTAGATACAAGTTACGTGTTATCATTGTTATTAAAAAGTTAATAAATACCTATATGGACTTTGACCATTATTAATAATTTACAATTACATAAAAAGAAAATCTTGGATCGATTAATTTATTATCTAAAAACCATCAATCTTCAGCAAAAGTATTTAATCCATATCGAATTGTATTTGATGTTCATAAGTAATTTACGAGTACCTATACTTACGTTAGCCATTAATATTTTTTTACTCACTTATTTAAATTACTAGACATTATTAACCATATTCATCAAAAAATTCGAAACAAAATATTAATATTTAATACACCTACAATAGAAAAAAAAAAATATTGATTTTAAAGTGAAAATAAAATTAATCTTTGTGCTCAAAATATTAAACATTGTAATAGTCCAGTATATTGTAAAAAATATGTTAGTAATAGTATATGCTAGCAAATGGTAATTTTTATTTATTTAATAAAAGTTAATTGCCCTTCAGAAACATAATATTTTCAATTATCATCTGTCATGGTAGTTGTGCTTAGTTTTAAGTATTTAAATAGGTACTTCACAACACCGCGCATTCGTCTTTATCAAGTAGGTAGATAGGTACCTACTTATCAAGTGTGTAGGTACCTTAACCCTATACAAGTTATCGCAATTTACTCATTTACTGTACATTAATATAAGTTGGACAGTGGATACTGGATAGTAACTACAAAGTTATTGTTGACTATTGTTTTTGTAGATATACAATATATATAATAGACATAATTGTAGTGATTGGTATAGGTACGTAGGATTTGAACAATATTTTCATTATTATTATACTTATAGAATGAAAATATAATCAACGAACATGAAATTAAAACATGTAGAGTTATAAAATATTTTAATTTCAGTTTTGCAAGTCTAGAAAATACGTATTTGACATAAATATAGATAAAACACGAAGCTTATCGGGAATTAATGTATAATTACCTATTTACCTACACATATACATAAATGCATATTAAGAAATAGGTTATTTAATATTGATATAGACGATTTACCTACGTGTTTTGTACTTTAATATGGACAAATCTAATGAATATATATATTTTTGAATGTCAATGTTTTCGTTTGTGCAAGTAGACCAGTGTGAGCAGTGAGCTTCACACATCATTATGTATTTATGTAATCATGTTATAAGTCGACAGTCGGTACTATAATATTATAGAACACTACTTCTCATTAATAAAAATAAAATATACAACTCTATTGTGTTTAGGTATATTATTATTAGGTACTGAGTAGATGGATTATGTAAGCCGATTAATTTTATTGAACATTTATGATTTGTTTATACAATATATTTACCTACAATATTACTACTATAACGTTGGCTTTTACCATAATAGGTTTATTACTTATATGTAGAATGTAGATACATCATAATACTTGTATTATCCTTTAAGTTGACCGTAGGATCAGTACTTTTTTTTTTTAATCGTTTATTTAAAGTTGTTTACAATCTATAATACCTATAATACCTATATGCAAATAGTACATTTGATGAAGTACAACATACTATATGGAACGGCGGAGAAAACGCGAAGGCGCTAGGTACAAGCATATAGGTACGAAAGTGGAAACGCCTGAACATAATAGTAGGTAACTACTATTTTAAAAATAGGGATGAAGATCATAGGCGCAATTAGGTTCATATATATTGTATATGTTATGAAGTGCAAAGATCTCTTGATCATATTCATATTTTAGGAATCTTACTGGATTATCTGGAAGTAAATTGAAATTAAATTTAGCGACGAGGCTATTGGAATAATATTCCTTTCTGGAGTGATGGAGGAGTGAGTAGTACGTGAGCCGGAAAGCTGTTTGCAGCCTTATGGTAGAGACTAGAGACGTTTATTATTTATTTATTATTATGCTCGAATATTTCTGATGTTTAGATGAGTTTCTATAGGTACTTATAAATTATAATAGCAATAATATACATCTACCAAATATATGTATGTAGAAAGATGTTCATATGGGCTATAATATTAATAAAATGTATAAATATCTAGTATAGAGTAGTATAATATTATTAGTACCTATATGAATATTATAATATAGAGAAAATTAATTCTCGACCCAATAATTTAACAGTAGTTTATTTATTGTAGTTACATAATAAATCGAATTTGTTTATGTAAAATGTAGATTTAAAGAATATCAATGAATGAGTTTATAATAAAAATGTCGAGTTGCAGAAATTATAGACGCGCGCGGTTGTGTACTCATTATGTATAAATATATTTAGTAGGTATAGGTATCGTATTTACGGTTGATCTTAATGCATGACATACCGATTTCGATATTCTCGATTATGTAGGTTTTAAAGAAGAAATATAACAATAGCCTTATAACGTAACATAGAATTAATTACATAATAATTTATATTTTTTTTTACTGAAGAAGCCAAACAAACTGTGGTGGTGTATATAGGAATACAATCTACCGTGTCGCACATATTTTCCTTTGGAATATTGAACTAGATTTTCTAATTTAATTAGATATATTGATTAGATATTTTACCAGGTGCTCATTACAGTAATATACCACCACATTCAAGTATCCACCGTAGTGGTGATAAAAGCATATCTCGAAGTTCTAACTTCCGCAAAACCTTAAAAATAAATATAATTTTAACAGACTACTCTGTTTTTATACCGAGGAATAAAATTCAACACTATGGTAAGTTATAAAGAAGATAACGTGGATATATTATCCTTCAGATCTACGTTATTAATTATAATAACTAATGAGTTGTGTAAAATGTTTGTATTTACTTGAATATTATTTTCAATAAGTTTTTTTTTATGTGTTTTAGATGAATGTGAAGTCATTGCATCCTTTCGTCGGCCGTTTGGTTACGTCATATGTATCGCTAAACACTAGAAGTCTTTCTTCGTTACGACAAGCCGAAGTAAGATTTCAAACTGAAAAAATATATAGTACTTACTGAATATTATGTTGACAGAATATCTTGTAATGGATGATTTTTTATAAGTACTTACGTATAAACTAAAATTTAAAAACAATTAAGAGACGTACAAATATGTAACTAATATTGTTGTATATAAAAATATACATTAAATTTTATATTATTTTTATAATCATACTATTGACAATTGACAAAATATAATATTATATAATATACAAACAAAAATATAAATCGGTAATTACAGTAAATTGTAGGTAAGTGAGGTCTCTTAAAAAAAAATACATGTATCAGTTGAATCTAGTTTAAATACTATGTTTGGATTATATTTAGGAGTATGTTATGAGCGTGATATTTAATTAAATTGTTCAAAGTTTTATTAGAATTATTTATCAATTTATGTATTGTTAACTAGGTACATAATATTATAAAATTTAGTATAATATCATAGTTAAGCTCTTTCTAAATGTCTTTTCTTATATAAGGTTCCAAGTCAAGGTCCTCTCCATTAATGAACAAGACGTAGATATACAATAATTCTTTCAATTATTAAGTACTTACCAACCTATATTTCTAACCAATTTCAGTTAAAGCATACCTTCAGTAGATAAGGACCTAACCTGACTGTTCAAATATGTCGTTAATTAATATAGACAGTCCATGTTTCGATTTTAAATGCATAGGAAATGATACGTGTCATATAATAACCAGTGTTTATTTTTGGGGGTCGGTGGAAAGAGAATAATACCCCCCGCAGAAAAAAATATTAACGATTTTTTTAATTTTCTTCATTATTTATTCTTATGGTATACTCCCTCGAAAATTTACGAAACTCCTGGGATAGAAGGTTTGAAATAAACATTGATAATAACATCTTTATAAAATTACATTTTTACGTTAAAAAAAACATCTATATATTATATATTATGTGTAGTTAAATATTTACATTAATATATGATTACCTTTTTACTGTATATAGTTAATAATAGGTACAGCTTCAAAAATATAATGTTACATTAGATATTTGATATAGGCGGTTATATAGTTGTCACCCTCGTTTTAACCCGAAAAACACATGCGCGTTCTATTTAGAAATTTAGAATAGTAGGTAGGTTCGTATTATGGTAGCTTTGCTGGTCTTCTAATCGCTCGGTTATACTTCTCAGTTTATTTCATATTGCACCTTCAGTAGGTATAATTGTTTAATTTAACTAGTAATTAATTTTTTGTCATTAAATCATTACTATAAAATATCTTAAGTTTTTGTTATTCCTGTAAAATTATTGTTTTGTTTGATATAAGTAAAAATGCCGGTCATTTCTTCTTGTGTCGTTTGTAATTATCGATTTACCTACGTCGATTGTCCAGTAAAATGTGACAGTTGTTCACTTTGCGTCCACAGAAAATGTTCCAAATTGTCCGCTGAAGAACTGAAGTGCTTAAGTTCAAAAAACAAGATTTTAAAATATTTTTGCGAGCTATGTGAACACGATTCAAACAAACAAGCTGAAATTGGATTAAACAGAGTACAGTCGTTGGTAAACACTCGCTGTTAAACGTTAAAAATAGTAAATTATATTAACCTCGGTAAAGTGTTGATTGCCATAATTCATAAATTGGGTCAGCAATTCAATTGGAATAAATTAAGTATGGGTGTAGAAATCGATCGATATTTTTTGATAGACTGTTATCGGGATAATTTACAGAAGAAAAAATAATAAAGTTAGTACTTATGTAGGTAAATAAGGATGAAGTATTAAGTTTAATGTACAAATGTATCATTACATACAATAATAATACTTACAATTTTCATTTTTAAATTTAATTTTAAAGTTTAATATGAAAACACATTTCTATATTTAAAAATTGTTTTAATGCGTTTATCTTCTAAGACTTTAAGTAATGCTTCTCAGACTTTTTATTATGGTTACCTTCTGTCTGAATTTAAATTTTTTAGCGATCTCTACATATATTTTTGTATACACTCTCGTAGATTATTATATATAATGAATACTATAAATACTGATTATAGGAAAAAAAATACATATAATAATACCATTATTTTTAACTACAATAAAAAGTTTATTTGTACCATAAACATGTAGGTACCTATATAAAAAATTTAATTTTAATCTAAATAGTATTTTTAAATAAAGGTTCTTAATGCATTGGTAGTAGCGGTTATTGTGAAATTATTTCATCAATTCTTGGTTTGATATTTTATTTAAACCATAATTTTAATTCTTATAACTGTTGACATTTCCAATCGGTTCTTATTTTAATTTTAATTGTAGCCTGTTAATTTTTTTAATAAAAGTATGTACCTACCTATAGTCCAAAATCGAATGAGTATTTTTAATGCTTCGTATTATGTAATATTGTAATGTGTAATGTTTATTGATTTTATCATTTTTTGAGAAAAGATTTATTATTTTTAAATTATAATATGCTAGCGACCTTTAATAATTAATTGAAGATCTCTAGATTAAGGAAAACTGCTCCAACGTCTATATTATACAATAATAAATTAATAAAGCATCAATAAAAAAATAAGGAAAACCGCTGTAATTGTATATATCTACCTAAGACTGGTAAGTCTTACCGTACTATTTAAGTAGGTATTAAATGCAGGTTCTTTTATTTTTAAACATAAATTCAGTGTAAACTGTTAGTTGCTTTGTATTATTTTCTAATATTTAAAAACTCGAGATAAATATTGATGTGTAGTAAATTGTTTATATTACGTATTATACAACAAACATTATTAATTCATTCATATACAGTCATTGATAAATTAGTATATCTATTATGTAATTATAGTATATCAAGTGTTATTCATTTTTAAATACATTTATAACATTATTAATATACAAAAGCACTACTGGAATATTATATAATTAATATAGGTATCAACAAAAATATATTAAAATAAGCTTTTATATTATTACCTATAGAAAAAGGTGGAAAAGGAATGAATAAATCATAGAGCTATTATATGAACATAAAAACTTCCTGTCACGATCTTTTATGAATATTTTTACTAAATATGGATCTCGACCATATTCAGTAATCACTATAAGTATTAGGTACCAAGTAAAATATTCATCTTCATTAATAATACATAATTTGTTTTTCTTGACAACTGAGTTTTTTTTCGTTTATTTTCTATCGTTTCTGCAGGTAGACGATCTTTGATGATTCATTCAAATATAAAATTACTTTAAACTTACCATTTATGAAAAACAACTTATTTTGTTTAAAATAACTTGTGTACCTATAGTACTGCATAATAAAAAACGGTTTTAAAATTCTTTATAATCGTGATTATAGTGACGGATGCGGGATGTTTGATAGTTAAAATTGTAATATGTTGTGAATTTACGTAAAACACTTGATACATTATTTTATTAAATATTAGTACATAATTAATTATGTTTATTTTATTCCTTAAATAATAACACTAAAAATAACTGTTTGATTTTGAAAATCATTTAGGTATTATGTTTTGTTGTTATGCTCCTAAATACTTTTTTGATTTAACATGCCATATTTTATTTTAAATATAATCATTTAATCCTGTATAAATAAAATCTGTGCTATTATATCGTTACAATACACAAATAATAAATCTCTGCTTTCATTGTATAGTTAATAAAATATATTACTTTAAAATAATTTTGACTATATGACTACACAATTACAAATTAAACTGGACATAGAATACAATTGTGGGTACTTTTGTAAACGTAAAATGATAAAGACATAACATAATATTGTAATTATATGTTTACAGGCTGAACCTTTGCATGAAAATAGTGGTCTGCATAAAATAAATATATCATCGAAAAATCCTATTGAAATGTTTAGTAAATGGTACAGCGAACACATGGTAGCTAATGCATCAGTGACTTCTGCTAAAGCATTTAGTTTGGCTACCGTTTCAAAGTAAGATGGCTTAACATACTTAAAAATATTATTTTTTATTCATTATTATCTTAACGTTTATAGATTTAGATAACAGAATAAAATAATACATAATAATTAATAGGTATGTTTTAAAAACATGTTTGTAACTTAGGTGACTGGTGACTGGTGTCTTGTAAGTAAAACTATTGAACAGCGTCAGTATAGTACTGTAACACTTATCTACGTATTTTAAGATATAACAAAGAATTTTTGTTAAATATTTTGATAGTATGGCGGTATTATTTTATTATTTCTGTTTTGTGAACATTGAACAAGTTTCTGAAAAATATCTTTACATGTTTTCTTAGCTTTGTATATATAGTATAACTATTATTATAAATATATTGAAAATAAGAGACATTGTAAATTGTCATACTGATATAATTATATATTTATATCATTAATTAGGTACCATGGTTTTTGTTTAATAAAACTCAACAAAATTAGTAAAATCATAATTATAATAACTATCAAACATAACGTAGCTTAACACAAAGGTAAGGTAACCAAACTTAATTTAACGTTAAGTTAATACACAATTTTGGTTTTGACTTAATAATAAATTAATTTAAATCTGATTTGTTAAATTTGTTCCAGTAGTAACTAAAATTAAAAATGTTAATTTTAGATATTGGCTATTTTACAAAACAAATGAGCACAGTAGCGCTTGGAAATTAAATTTACCTTATGTTCAATAATAATTATCTACTTAGAAGCTATGTGAATTTTAGCAATTTTACAGCATATTTTAATACAAATTACATATGGTTAAATGGTTGGTTCTTACACTTCCTATATAACTTTGATTTTTAGAATACCGATTTATATTTTTTCTCAGATAGATGGATTTTTCATTATTTAGTTTTTTGTTATCTATTGATAAAGTTGAATGAGATACAGCGATTTTAAATTTTAAAATAATTTGATATTTTTCAATTTTTCAAAAAGTTCTAACATCTGTATTAAGTATTTTTTTTTTTTGGATTCATACATTTTATTTTATTTACCTCTTTAAATAAAAAAATTTTCATGAATTTACGATAGTTATCAATTACTAAAACATAACATGCACTTCCAACTGATACTCTTAAATTGATGTACTTATTTTAATGTTTAAAAAGCTTCAATTTGGTCAATTTTGGGTTTAGGACCATAGATTGAAAATAGTAAGTAGGTATCTATAAACCAATTTTCTTTGAAGTAGTTTCTCTGAAAACGAGAAAAAACTATCAACAATTGTCGAAAATGTTTGAAAAATGTCTTTTTAGAATATTGTACTTTGTATTTCTAAATGATTTAGAACTATTACTTTTACTAAGTGAAGCAAAGATTCAAAACCCAATTTCTACAGTTTCTTGTTTGATTTTTTTTTCATAATCAAGTTGACATTTTAAAATTTAAATGAATGTTAAATGTGTTTCTTGGTTAAAATTTATCAAAACAACAGTGGAAATTAATTTAAGCAATTAAAATGAAAAGATATTTGTTTCGTAAAACTATTGTAAAATAAAACAAACTACGTTTAACATGTATAATAAAATAATTAGATAAGACGTAATAATAAAGTTGAAATTTTATCAGTCGTGTTTAGAGTGTAGAGAAAAATATAATGAACATGAGTCATAGTAACAAATATAAAATATATTACATATTAAATAGTCATTAAATCACTCATTTAAATAATAAAAAAATCATAAATTATACCTATATAGTATATTTTTGCATAACCACGAGTATTTTTTTTTTTATGAATATAAGTATTACGTAAGTATTCATGATACAAGGTATGTTAACTGTTAACAATACAACAGTAAAATTTATTTTTAAATTTATTGAACTCTTAAAAATATAAAATGCATTAAGTAGGTACATACATATGTTTACCTATGTTAAAAACGTATACACTTTGTTTGAAGACTGAAGACTGATGATTTTATAGTATTTACAGTTTTATTAAAATACAATTATAATAATATCTGTTACCTATCTAAATTGTAACTATCATTAAGCAAAATTTACGAGCCTAACACAAATAGTAAATACTAAATTATGTTCAATAGTTAATTTATTGTCTTTGAAATACTAAATAGGTATATAAATCTTGTGTTTTGTCTAGTATAATAATATTTCCATATCGTAATAAAACAGATAAAAAATAATTAATTTAGTATAAAATTTAAATTAAGATTCAAAATTTACTGACTAGCTACTATAAATATTTTAATACGAAACGTGCGCACGAAGTTCTTAAAATGAGCATTGAGCAATAATAATTTATTTTCATCTTGGGTTTCAGCACCGGAAAGGTATCATGCCGTAGTTTAATATTACGACGCTTAGATGAAGATGGATTTGTGATGATGACTGATGGAAGAAGTAGAAAATCAAAGGATTTGGTAATTTAATACCAAATATAATATTTTATTCACCACACACGTAGTTTTATTTTACAAATTGATAAGGTTATGAGAAAACTATCCAATTTATATATAGTTATTAGAAAATATAAGGATACAACTTTGTGACGGATTTTAAATAAAATAAAAATAATAAATGTTGTAAATAATCGTGTCAGAGAAAAGTATAACATAGATAGTAGATACCTACCTATAGTTCAACTGTTTTGTTTTAATAGTAAATAATTACCTATTAATAATATTATTAATATTAATACTCAAACTCATAATATTATTATGTTATGTAATGCAGTAATGGCATGATATACATATACTATGTTATATAACATAACCTTCAGTTTCAAAATGTTACTATAAAATACATTATACAAAATATAAGTAAAATCGGTAGATATGGTTTTCAATAAAAAATACTAACTAAAGATGTTTAAAATTAAAGCAGAAATTATTTTCAGGCTGTACAAAGAATCAAATTCAAACTGCAAAAATATAAATAAATAACCCCTTATTACCTATCCATATTGGCCATATTCTACAAGTATAAAATAGTAATAATAGTTAATATAATATTTTATTATATTGTATAATACATTTCACATAATTGTTATACTTATATACTTTTAACATAAATATTAAATATCTCATAGGTAATAACATTTCTATATCAATGATTTAGTATTAATAAAAACGTATTAGTTTGGAAACCTATAACATCATTTAATTTTATCGTTACCTATTTTTTTAGCTTACAATAACCCATTATAATTTATCTATCGGTTAGTTCAGGAGGCTTTGACAGTTTAACCTACGAGTGGCGGTTCTTTTTATTAAGCCTATGACTAACTATTTAGCTTTTCGATAATAAATTAATAATGAATTGTGCACAAATATTTTTATTGTAAAAAAATAAAATTATCGTATCAAAAATGAAAACTCAGTTGCCTAATAAAAACAAACAGTCGTTAAGCATAATTTCAAATAAAACTTAATAGTAAAAAAATTAACAAAACAAAAACAATGATAAAAATCATACTAAGCATTTAAAAAAAATCTGTGAAGTGTTCAAAAGTATCGTCAAAACATGGTTCTTAAAAAGGGTTTATTTTTATGTAGGTACTTATTATAATATTATGCATATTGCATACATTATACATATACCGTATATGCATTATACCTATTATGAATACACTATTATATTACAATATCGATTTCAACATGGTACATTTTAAATATCTACTATATTTTAAGTCTATAAATTCAGTTTGTTTTAAATATTATGTAATAATGCTAAAATGTTTTTTTGTGTTTAGGAGGAAAATCCGCAGGCTTCCATGGTGTTCTTGTGGTTGGATCAAACGTCAGACAACTTGCCCCAGACCAGGCAAGTGCGTATCGAAGGCACCGTAAACAAACTGACCACGGATAACATGAAAGAGCTGTACGACATTGAACCGCTGTTTTGTAAGATTCGTGCGCAGATCTGTGAACAGGGAAAGGTGGTAGAGTGGGAGCAACTAAAGCGCGATCATGATCAGTTGTTCGACAAAGTGACCAAGTACAATGTCCAGCTCCCTAAGCCCGACCATGTGTAAGTACCCGTATTTTTAAAATAAATTGATTATACTATGAATAATATTAATGAAAGATTTATCGAAAGAGTGCATAACTCTGAGCATATAATATAAGCCACCCAAAAGATAGAAAGGAAGATTGGACAGAAACTCATGAATTTAAACATAGTTGTATTAAGGAAAATTCAAATATTTAAACAATACTTATACAATGATGAATTTTATTTTAAACTAAATATGTAGTAGATACCTATTATATTTTATTTTTAAAGAATTTTAAAGTTATAGAAAAAAAATTCCACAATTTTATTACTGCATTTTAACAATGATATATTATGATAGTATCTATACTGCAAATTAATACCTAACATAAACTATGAAGTATAGGAATCTTCTGTTTTTTAAAGTTTAACTCACACTTCACAGGGTGTGGAGTGCACAATAAAATTGGAGACTGAAGTAATTTTTATAGAAAATATCGCATAATATTATATAATATAATAATAATTATTATTATAATTTCTTATTGAATTAATTTAAATATCAAAATATTTAAAACACATATAAAAAATAATTATATACACATTTATATGTTTATACTACAAATATATAACACTTTTAAAAAAAATTACCTATGTATTTTCGATATTTTTTAATTTTTGTAGCATGACTTATCAGAAAACTTGTGTTATATTTTTAAACTTTTATACTTATAAACAAAAATTGTATTACTCAGGTATATAAATAATAAAAAAAAAACTCAAGTATTTATAAAAAAACAAGAACTAAATATATTTATATTTATAATTTATATCAATTATATCCTAGTCCC
This sequence comes from Aphis craccivora, assembly GCA_009835225.1. Lineage (NCBI taxonomy): Eukaryota > Metazoa > Arthropoda > Insecta > Hemiptera > Aphididae > Aphis > Aphis craccivora. Next base: position 13,368 of record VUJU01001396.1, on the reverse strand, counting down.
TAGATCTATGATCTATCAAAACATTCAAAACTAGTTTTGCGTACAAATTCTAATTATCCTTACTTTTTTCATCTTTGTTTAACCTGATTATTTTTTAAAGTACTGAATTTTTTTAATGTTTGACTTCCAAGAATCAAACAAAAAACAATTTTTTATTTAAAACTACCCTAAATTTTAAATATTGAATTTATTCAATTTTATCTAGTAAAATCTCTATTCAGATACATAAAAATATACATTATTGTAAAATCATTCGTATATAGATAATGAAAAAATAGAATTTATTCCAAGTTTACTATATTGTATGATATTTTGAATGCTTATAATGTGAATATGTGATGAATTTATACAAGAGACTTCAATGTATGAATAATAACTATCGGTTATCCTTAAATACCTATGATGGTTGAAATTAATTTGAAATTGTTAATAACTTATAAATTCACAAAAAATACAAAAAATACAAATAAAATATTTCTTTTATTGAAAATTTTTGTAAAATAACGTTTTTAATAAATTATGCAACAAATTATATGGGTATAAGCATTTTTTATAATTTAAATAGTTATTGTCGTTATTGGTATAACTTATTGTAAAAGGTAGACTCCGAGACTCGTATTATCGAAGTACCGTATCATAAATGTATTAACATTAACCGTGACTGTGTAATTGGAGTAACCTGGGTTATAATGGCGCATGGGGTAAAATGAACTATCGTGTATAAATAATTTAATAATTATTTCAAACATCAATTAAGAATACAATCATAACCAATTTTCAAGTTATTTAAATAATCTTTTAATAAAATAGATTTTAATTTAGCATGCGCCTTATTACCCCATTAGGTGCGCACTTTTACTCCGATAATGGGGTAAAAAGACGCATTTGATAAAATTTCTAATTATTTAGAATTTTTGGTATTTGCTTTGGTAAAATCAACTTTTGACCGAAAAATTGAAATAAACGTAATATTTATGATAGGAAAACAATATAACAATATTTCTAAAACGTGTATGCTACCATATAATAGCTGTTAAATGTGAAATGCGCCATTATACCCCAGGTTACTCTAACTAATCATATTATCATGATAAATATAAGCATCAAGATAAAGAGTAAATGTCGATGAATATAAAAAAAAATACTATAAAAAATTTATAAGAAGCTTAAATATTCCTTATGACTACAATTATAGAACGATTGAATGGGTTTTGTTTTGATATAACTACTTAAGTTGGTTTATTTAATGAGTAGGTACTAATTCTATAAATTGTCAATGTTGATATGTAGGTTTATAATAGGTATGAATGTATGATAGACACGTAATTAATCATAATATTATAATGGTTAATGTAAAATTTTTAGTGTATATGTCTTTTTTTAAAGAGACATTCGTCAATCGTTAATATCAAAAGCGTCTCTAAATTATTTTTGAGTCCCTATTGATTCAATTGATGCTTAATTGCGTAAACAATAATGAATAAAGGTATATTATACTTTAATACTTTATTATATAGATACAAATTTCGTTTACACACTGCGTTTCTGCGTTTGATAAGGTAATAAAGTGGTGGGACGAACCAATGGCCAATAATGTTGATTAGAGTGTTTACAACGACTAGAATTTATATATAGTTGGATGGTACTATACGGTATAAACTTTAATATAGTTGTCGATAAAGTAGTACACAAGTGTTGCTCCACAAACAATCCAAGAGCTTTGGAGAAATAATTTATCACCTTGTTGATTATTAACTCACAAACACTGACAAAATTTAGTAGATATAATTTACCTATACTGTAAATATATTTTCATATAATTTACCAAATGCAATAACAATTACAATTATATATTTTATAATAGTAATAGATGCTGTGAAAATCAAATAAAACCAAATAATTTTACTCGAGTTATTGCTATATTATATTGTTAAAAATTATATACATATTTAAAATAATAAAAAAAATTCACAAGGAATAATTATAAAGTTCCTAACAATAATTGACGTAAGTATTATTTATGTATATATACATATTTTTTTTTAATTACAGTGTTGCTTACAAACTCGTGCCCGACGTGATTGAATTTTATGAAGCGATTGGCCAGAAAATCGGTGACAGATTATTGTTCACCAAAGATGGAATTTCATGGCAACCAAAACATATAGCTGCATAATAATAACATTAATAATAATACTTATTTTATTACAGGAAATGATTTTAAAAAAAAATTGACATGAGTGAATCACGCACCACGTTTGTTTAATTTTTGTACACTATAGCTGGGGATTTAGATTTTCTAATGATATACCTACAATACATTTTTTTTTAATTTGAATATATTATTCACTTTTATAAACTTACTACCTATGTCTTTAATATTATTTGAAATTTAAGAACATCATATTTTGCAGATTGAATGATAATTATAACTGCATGCTTGATAAATAATTGTTTTTAAATTATGCAGATTATAATAATACATACACTTAACATGATACCTACTCGTATAAACCATATAGTTATTTTTCAGTTTAAAATACATTACGCATTTACGATAATACACCACCGCACCTATGGATACGCAACATATAGGTAAAAATGAATAGTGCCATACCCATATAGCGTGCAATGTATTTTTATAAAAATATTTAAAGATTACGAATATAGGTACCTAGTGTTAATGTTTACGGCTGTAAAAAAATTTAACATGCTTCAGATATAACACTCGTTATTCATTATACTATGTATTTTGTTATTTTTTTTATTTTTTATATAGGTTTACTCTGCAATAAAAATTGTAAACAGCAGATTTATTTTATTCTCCTGATGTTTTTAAAACTATTTTAAATTATAAAACAAGACGATATTGATTTAACATAACTATACAAATGGTTTCTATTATCGATTGGATAAGTTAGATATATTTAGGTACTAATAAAATTTCAATAATAGTAATAATACGTATTACGTTGAATACATCAGAGTTACAAAATTCTGAATAATTAAACAGGTATTATAATTGCAACATATTTTAAAAATAATTTTATTTACATAATTTTACATAACAACTTGGTATCGATTTATTTTATTTATAATAATATATAATAATAATACTAATAATAGTAATCAAATATTTAGATAGGTACCTATAATGTATTTAAGGCAGGGGTCTTCAACTTTTTTTGCAGTGGGCCACATATTATTTTTCAAAAAACTTGCGGGCCGCATTCGTAGTAAAAACATGTTTATTATACAAAAATTCAGTTTTAGTTAACCAATTTTTTTGAAATAGAAAATATACATGCTAAATTTCAAATGTGATCGTGGGTCGCATATTATGACAGGGAGGGCCGCGAGTTGAAGACCCCTGATTTAAGGTATATAAAGGTTATGCGCTTAAGCCTTATAAGGTACACCTAATTTTATTGGAATTTGATTTAAAATTATTAATATACTTCAAATTCCATCAAAATAAGTAATTTTATTACCAATAAATTGACAAATCTTAAATCTATAATAAACAAATTTCCACGTTCTAGCCAAAATAAATAGTTGATCAAATATAACTTGGTAAAATGGTAAAGAAATATTTAAAATAATACTTCAATTTAATACGTTTGATTATTTTTTCACTTTAAAACAGAATTTATCCAAGTATTTTTTTATTATAATAATTATTATTATTAGTTTTTTTTTTAATTCATTTACAATTTAAAGAAAACAAATGTTCTAAAGTCTAAACTATTGAATATTCATTTTTATGCTAAATCACAAAATATTATTGCAAGGCAAATTTGTAAGTTCCGTTTCCGGCATTATGCTATTTATTTTTCGCCTGTGAGCTTGCCAAAACACCGGAGTAACCTTACACTGCATGTTTATTTATTTCATAAGTCTAAAATAGGTAGACACTATTTTTTCCAGTTCTAAATACGTTAACGAAATCTTAATATAGCTGTTTTTGAATAAATAATGGTTGTTATTATAGCGCTGTAGATATTAACTATAGGTATTAATTTATCATTTAATTATCCTAACCAATTATGATTGATTGTTTGAAATATAGCTAACAATTATTTAATTATAACATTAGGTATCACATAAAATCGTGGATTCGAATTATATTGTGTAAGGGAAATTCAAAATCTTGTATTTTTAAATTAATATGCCTTTACACACATTTTCAGATTAGGGGAGTGACTGCATATATAAAAGAGTGTAAAGATAAATGCAATTTTACTTTAGTACCTCCTAGATAATGTGTATCCTGGTATCGGGAATCGGGATATTAATGTAATGAAACATACAACTACAATATATATTATGAATAATGAATACTGGTAATTGGTATCATAGAGTAGTCTTACTCTATGACTGGTATACTGGTAAAACTGTAGGTACATTTGTGCATCATGAGATTGTGAAAATTGTCCATTAAAATTGTTTGATTTTATATGTTAAATCTTCGTGGTATACGGTTCAAGTAAAGTTCAAATAGGTAAGTATATCAAACTATAGTAAAACAATAAAATGAAAATCACATAAATTTAACTATTATGTTGAATGGGGGGGGGGGATATTTATAACTTTTAAAAATATCTTATAAATAAATATTCTTCACTAATAACTATATACATCTAGTTAGAAGTTTAACACTACCTACCTAATATTATAAGAATATAATATTGGAATCCACTTTTATAATAACTGATAAAAGCGTTTTAACATTGACAAAAAGGGAATATTTACCTGATAGAGACTACTTTTTGACAAAATTGATTTTGTCTTTTAGATTCTGAGCGGAGCAATAATTAATAAGTTAAGCTTACATTAATTATAAAAGAACTTAAATTTTGGTGTATTCAGGCCATTAAAACATAAACCACCTTTTTCACTAACCACTGGAAATTATATCCTAGGCTGACAAATCATCTCCGTTCAGAATCGTTTTTCGTATACAATGCGATACCTATCATTGGATTCAAATTTAACACTCCTATAATATATAATAATGGTCCATACGGCACCTAATGTACAGTAGAGCGGTACCCACTTATCCACTTTTTTTTTTATTGTACTTATTCAGAAAGGAACAATCATAGGTGCATTCAATTTTTATCAAATATTTTTATTACCATTTTCCATGTATATAATATAGAACAATTATAGGTATTATTAGGTGATTACGGAAATTTACAAATTATCACACAGTAACATGTTCATATAATGTCCAATAAACAAAAAACATATAAAAGGCTATAGGTTAGGTTAAGTGTATAAGAGATTTCATACAAATTTATTTGGATAAACTTAAAGATATGAAATATAATTAATCAATTTTTATTTTTAAGAAGAATTTGAATTTTATATTTAAACGAAAAATATCAAGTTTTCATAATATTATCTCTATATTTCAATAATACGAAAGCTTTTAATCGAGGAGACTTGACATTTTTTGTTATTATATGTTTATGTAGATATAATATATACTTATATATTATTATTTTCTATGTTATACACAATGAAATTTTCAAAATATTTTAATTAATTTAAAGCGTTTTATACCATTAATCTAATATGCAAATCATTGTCCTTATTCTTCTGTCGATATAATATTGCATAATATAGGCACTATATACATTTTAATCACCGTGATTGATATATTGGTATTTATAAATTATAAATAAATAATAATCATTAACACGTATAATATATTAATATGGTTTATTAGTTACTGTATTAAGTGTGTCAATTATTCAGAGATTTAATTATAAATTTTTAATCTTAAGTAGGTATTTACTATTTAGTTAGTTTATATGTATGACCAATTACCATTTTCAATTCTATATTACACTAACGCTTTATTCAAGCTGCAGCTTAAATTCAGTGTTTACACGTTGTTTGTGGATATCTTAGTATTTGTTATCGATAACTGATTTGATACCATTGAAATGGTCTGAAAATAGTCTATAATATACAAATAATCTAAAAAGAATTTAACTGTTAGATTAGATTTTTTAGTTTGTAAAAAGTATTAGTTAGATATTTTTATAAGACTGAAGTAGTGAAGTTAAAAACTGAAGCTTATGTTTAGTTATTTCTTTTACAGTTTTTAAATTGAAATAGTTACCTACTATTTACTGGGTTTTGCAGGTATCTATAGAGGTACCTATAAGTTTGATCTATGTTGAATTTCAGATTTATTTAATGTTTTTTGAGTTTTCTATTAATTAATACTTCTTAACTTGAGGAATGTATATTTTCTACTAGTTTCATAAGTATAAAATAAGTTACAGTCTATTTTTATGTCATAATACTACAAGTTACTATTGGCCGCTGGGCCGGTCATTTAGTAAGGTTTTCTTAAATTTGACTTAAATAATCGACGAGCATCGTCAATCTGTATGACTGTATGTAATAAATCAAGTTTTGATTTAACACATTATATAAAATACGAGATTTTGTATACACCTCGATACAATGTATTTAGAGCAAATACTCTCAATATAGGTATAGGTACTATTGCTATAATATTATAGTGGTTATGTTGACTGTTGACTATGCTGAGGTAAAAAATAACTTGTCCATAAATACTTATAGGTGAGGTCGGCCGGTTTGGGTACTATGGACGATCGGCACATTATTCTGTCGGTAAATACTTACAAAGTTATCACAATACTGGGGATAATTTAATCAGTTTCATTTTTATAATAATAATAATTTTGTTGAAGTCACGCTTTAGAAGGTGGATCCCATGCCCCACTCAGAGATATTTGATGTATAAAAATAGTACATGTTTTTATGTAATATACTAATATGTAAAGATTAAACAAAGTTTTTTAGAGCCTACTCACTCTCGAATTAGTAGTTTTGAACATTTAAATATTAAACTGTTTTCATAATTGATATATTATTATCCTCGTGAATTCGATCGGTACCAACGATCAACACTGAAATTAAAATTGCAAATTTGACTGCAAATTTATTTGTTTCATCGATATTTAAAAACTTTATGTTATAACTCTGCACATAGTCGCATAATCAAATATAATCGTATAGAATGTATTAAAAATTAAATTTTCCATGTTTATTAGTTTAACAACCGCTGAAGGTCAATAATTGTTTTTAATAGGCATCATTTTGTTTGATATATATTTACAGTGTTTAATAGTTAATTAATTGTTCGTTAGGACATGATTGATTATGACTTATATATGATTCTAATAAAAAATTAAGTAGGTATTTTTCAATGCCCAAAAAGGTTATCTGATAAATATAACCATATATATTATATTGCGGCACGTACCCTGCAGGTAGGGATTCCTGTAGACTCTAGGTAACCTATATATTTGAATCGGCAAATATTTTAATTATTGTTAAAGTCTCTAGCTGCTGCCTAGGAATAGTTTTTTTCCGATATTAAATAACGACCAAATTTGATAGGAAAAAAACGCCTTCGAGATAACAATAATTTTTTTCGTGATCTCATCGCTTTTGCTATTTTCAGGTACCTAAGTACCTATCTACCTATTAAATCATTTCCTACACATAATAACCCGCCCAACTTTGATATTTACCACATTTCAATGTACCTAATACGCCATCGTAGAATTGTATGTATATGGATTAATAGATTATTCTTACTCTGTGGTATGGATATTTTTTTCCATTGAATCCGTAATGATAATAATAAATACAAATGCTCACGTTATAATATAATATTATGTATAAGGTTATTCGTATTTCGCGTAGATGTGATCATTACGCTATACGCGACATCAGCACTGCAGTTGTAACTATCCGTTTGCGCGTGAAAATCGTGCCAATCCGATAAATATTAATAATAATAATAATAATAATAATAAGACGGCAACGTGTGTTATTGAAAAGACGGCCTCCGCCGGCCGGGGCCACGCGTTCTATTTTTGGGCGCGCAAAGACGACGTCGTCGTCGACAGATGTTCCGTTTCCGCGTCGTCGTCGTAGTCGGTACAACACACGCGAACGGCGGCGGCGCAACAACAATAATAATAGACGCCGTCGATCTGCACAGTGGGACGGGACTCGTGGCGGGACGGGACTCGCGGCGAACGGCGCGGGACGGATCGCGGTGTACCGCCGAGCGCCGAGTTCGGTGATAATACGCGCGCGAGTTGATATTCAGTTCCGCCGCCGCCGCCGCCGCCGCCGCCACCGCAGCTGTAGTAGTTGTCGTGTTCCTCTTGACGTCGTACTACGACCGTAATCACTGTGCGCGTTCGAGATCCGGTCCGCGGGCAGGAGGGGTAACGGGGTCGCCGCCGCAGTAGTCGTCACTCGCGTCCGTCGGCTCTGTCGTCATCGCTCTCTCGTTCGTCGTTATCATGCGCCGCCGCTGCGCGATCGTCGTCGCTGCCACCACTGCCACCGAGACCGCCGCTCGGACGACGACGACGGATTCCTGATCGATTCGTCATCGTCGCAGCCGTTGGCTTTTTGGCCCGCGAAAAAAAAAAAAAAATCGTTTACTATTTTATTATTTTCACACGTCGTCCGTCGAGCGCGCCCGCACAAACGCGCACGCAGTACCTGCCAACGCGTCGTCGTCGTCGCCGCCGCCGCCGCCGCCGCCCGTAACGCCGTCAGCACACCCTGCCCGATCGGGTAGCAGTCCGCCGCGCCGGACGAGGACTACACGGTGGGTACCTACCTACCCTGGGTGGTGGGTTCGTGGGGTCGCGGGTTTTAGTTGCAAAACGCTCATCTAGCCCGTGCACGTTTTACGCTTTCAGATGGCGACGCTATCGCTGAGGATATCCATCGTCGAACGAGATGTCACCAAAACGATGCAATTCGATCCCACCATATCGGTGTACAACGCGTGCCGACTGATCAGAGAAAAAATATCCGAAGCCAATCTAGATCAACGTGAGTTCCGTCTCAAAGTGGACGTTGTAATATATATTCGCCTATTAGATAAGATTATCACAAACGCAGGTGTTAACTCTACGTCCTCTTCGTTACTCTGCAGTGTGTTTCATTCAAAATATGTGTCTATCCCTTAAACCTTGTGGGTATTTGTCGGACCAATGTCACCAAAGTTTCCATCTCAAAGCCACAAACTCTAGATCTTAACTGATAACTATGTACCTACCTGTAAACCAAGGTGTAAACCTATGTATAGGAGTTATTGTAAAATTGTGGCAAAACTCAATGATAAAATGATTTTTTTCTTTTTCAATCTCATTAGATCTCTATTCCTCCTCAAATAACCAGGGGCGAATCTTAGATATTTTAATAGGGGGGGGGGGCACATATAAATTGTATAATGATTCTTTAAACATAGTTAATAATACATACTTTTGTTTTTAAACAAAATTGGTATTTGGTAATATATTTATATAATGTTGATTCCATAATATCACATACAAAAATAATAATTTATACATATATTATATAGGCAAGTATGATAACATAAAAAAAAATGTTGATAGAAAATTGATAGGGGGGCATGTGCCCCTGTGCCCCTCCCCTAAATCCGCCACTGCAAATAACTATGGTTATCTAGTAGCGTACGCAGGATTTTAGTTTGGTTAGGGTTTTACATGAGTAAATAATTTAAATAATAATAAACATTTAAATAATTTGCTTAACAGTTTTTGTATTATTAGTTGTAACAAATTATAATTAATAATTTAATTTATATCTATTAAAAATTATCAACAATTTATTGACTCTGTGTATTGAAATGGTGGTAAATAAAATTTTTTTCTCGATTTTTTTGTAAAATAAAAAAATTTCAGGGGGGAGTCAAAGCCCTAGAACCCTACCCCTGCGTACGCCACTAGTTATCTCAGATTTCACCTGCTGTAAAAAAAGTGTTTGAAGATCCCTGCTCTGGAGAATACCTGTGGCCAAACATTAAATATTATGTTCAATATTTTTAATCAATTTCTTGTTTTCTTGTTTAATTTGAACCTTTGATATTATAACCGGCTTTATTTATAATAGTCATATTTGTGTAGGTAATGTCATTAGGTACCTATTTTATATTTTACTTAGTAAAATTGATAGTTTATTACCATATCAAGGCTATAATTTTTATTCTTAAAAATGATTTTGATGTAAATTATGTAGGTGAAATAGAAATAAATTAAAATTTTAGTACCTATTTTTAGTACGTTGAATGATTTTACAATTGAATTATTAAATACAATATTTGTATACTTTTTTTTTGAGTTTTTAGATTATTACTTTTTTATTCAAGCTCTAAAAACATTCAATACATTCAATTTTGTTTTTTACCTAATTTTAAAATACAGCTAAGTAAGCACTTAAATTAGTATCATAAATAAGTAACAATTTGTTTACAATAAAATTCATTAATTTAGACTCCGCCCATACTTGTGGTAGGTACCTAATATGAATGTCACATGGAAATTATATTATTACATTTTTTATTAAGTTTGGATTATATAAAATATTGGCTTACTCAGCATTATGAAACTAATGTTTCTTATATGTTTTTTTTAATTTAATATGTGCTAATTGAAAATGTAAAATGCATTATTGTGAGATGTACCTAATTGTTTTATTTATTTTTAACTGTTTCAGCAAAAGATTATGGATTGTTTCTCGCTGACGAAGATATAAAGAAAGGAGTTTGGTTGGAACCTGGACGTAATTTAGAATATTATATCCTGAGAAATGGGGTAAGTCAGTATTTTTTTTTTTAGTTTTGTTTAATATACTGCTTTTATCAGTTATTATATATGTCATAAAAATGTAAATACTTTATGAATTTAAAAAAAATGAACTACCTATTTTGGTAAGCTTATAATAATTAATAGTAGGTGTATGACTTATACAGTTATTATAATTATAATAACATATTACGTACTTTAAGCACAAAATAGTAAATCATTGCTATTTAAAACCCATAAATTTGCTTAACCAATTCAAAAATAAACCTACAGGCTGTGCTTATAGAAAACTGTAAATACCAGAAACTCAAAAAATTAATATGCCATTTTAAACTAGGTATTATATAATATAATACATGTATAATTTTTTTGATATTGTCAGGTTTTACAATCAAAATTATTAGACATATATAAATAGAAAAGTTCTCAGAATAAATAATCAATAGTGACTACGGTCTTGGGTTTAATTACTTATCAAAATTAATACTTGTATTTTCTAAAATTGTATACTCTATAAAAAGAAATATTAATCATTTTAATTTCTTGTACTAGAACTGAAGCAAAAGCTAATATTTCGAACCAGAATAATATTTAGTGCATTTTGGTCTTTTTCGAACACTACCTACAGAATTAAAGATTCCATTTGTGATATTTTAGTTGTCATTATGGTTAAAGCATTTAAACTGTTAAAAGTTTGATTCAGAAGTTTAAAAACAATAGGGAGTGTGTAGTGTATTTGATATTTATAGCCTTATGGACTATGTTAAATCAATATAATATTATGTAAAATAACATATGTTATATCTTTAAAACTTCCAATTTTTTACAAGGAAGCTCTTTGATGTAGTGTTTTGTATTAATTGAAGATAATATTTTAAAAAAACTTTATTTTATTCTAGGTAAATTAAAGATATGTAACATATTATATATTCATTACAAGGATGTTATTACTGAAGCTCAAAATAATTATAGGTTTTTTTTTTAATTATACTTATAAGAGCTTCAGTTTATTAATACCATATAATAATGAATAGTGAATAACATTTCAAAAGAGTAAATAATTTAATTGTCTTATGATCTTAGATTAATAAGAATAAAAAAAAAATTTAGTTCAGGTTTTAATCACCAATTTTTTTCTTAAAATTTTATCACTATTTAATTATTAATTGTATTTTAATTATTGTGTTTTCTCAAACTAATGACTTAAAATATTCAAGATTTAGTTATATATAAAGTGTTACAAGAATAATCAATCAATTTTATTTCATGATATTTTTATAAGTTGTACCCATATTTACAAAATTGTATAGACATTTTTCATTTTTCTTGTGTTATTGCCTCAAAGTTTAATCTTATTAAAAATTATATAAGTAATACTTTATAATACCTCTTAAGATTGACTTATAACTCTGCTTACAACCAATTATATTTTAAATATTTAAATACTATATACATGTATAATTTACATTAATAGACAATAATATAGAAAAAATCCTTGAAAAAAAATTATACGTCCAAAGAAAAAGTAGCTGACAGAAAATTAGTACAACAGAAAAGCCTAAATAGAATAAGATTGTTATCATTGTTTAAAAAAAATAAAATAAATTGTCTAATCAATGAAATTTTATTCAAACTTTCAGGAGTAATTTCAATGACCAATAATATTATGCATTATTATCCACCTAAATTTGTAACAATATGTAGGACAAGAAATAATAGCTATTAATCACTATTTGCAATGGACTAATAGACTATTATCTGTTAACTTCCTTCCTTCATTTTTTAGTATCAATAACTGAATATCACTAAACAGTGATTGTCCAAACAACCAAACTAAAGTTGGAACCATTGATTTTCAAAAATTTCAGACAATCAATCATATGCTTAAGAATTTAATAATAAAAAAATCAATTTTAGATGTTACATTGATAGAGTGACAAACAAACTTATAATTATGCAAAGTAATATTACACAACTTTCCCCCTTAAATATATATAGTATATAGGTATTTTATTATATTATATAGGTATAGAAGTTGATTACCTATATAGGATATTGAGTAAAACAATACCCAAAAACATTTTGAAAACTTTAAAATTAAAAAAATTATATTTTTGTAATATAGATATTATATGAATGTAAATAAATATTGTATTATACTATTATTAATTAAAATACTTATACTTTTATCTAAATTAATACTTATGTGTAATTAATATTATTATTTTATATTGATTATGTGTTTTCTCTTTCTTAAAAAAAAAAAAACAGTTAATTTAATATTATATTAAAAGAGGATCATTAAAAATTATTATATATACCTAATATTTTATTTTAGTTATTCACAAATCCCTTATAAGTTTCATGTACTAAAAAAAATGTATTTTTAAAGTTATATAATAAAATAATACACATAACTTATTGAATTTATTATTCATATCTACGGTGTTAGAATATCTTTGTTTATTTATTAAAATTTTTTTTTTATATAATATATTAATGTATCCAAAAATGCATTGGTATAAACTATAATGTTTCTCTTTTAATGGATTATGGTAGAAATATTATATAATCAATAGGGCCCGGATTTCAATGCAAAGTGCATATTTTTTTGGTTGATCATATACAATGCTTTCTAAGTACATAATTCGTTTCATGTAACGAGGGTTTGAAAGCTACAAAT
>VUJU01001395.1:0-53682 GCA_009835225.1 Aphis craccivora | reverse complement strand
GTGTGTGTGTATTTTTTGTTTCTATCCGTACAAACTCGTTTTCCCGCAGCGTATACAACCTAAACCTATAGGCGGCTATAGATCGACGCCACGCGACGATCATCGGTCGCAAAGACGTATATATTCCTGCGGGGGGATGTCTGCTGCAGGGGGAGTGGCGATCGAGACCTGGATGTATAGGGGTGCGCTGCAGCTGGGCTGATGCGACACGTCTTACTACGAATTAATATAATATACTTAGTACAGGTATAATACTATGCTATTAACTATATATTAAAATAATAAATCAATGCGTGTACGTATTATATTGAATTTATTAAATTATATCAATGACGATCGTCTATAGAGTCTTCAAAAAATCAAGCTTTTATACCAATCGCTAAACTGGTTTTAATTTTGAGTTTACTTGTATAAAGAAACAGAATTAAATTTTAGGCGCAGGGGGAAAGTGCTACGCCCTTAAGCGTTATGTAGCATGCAAGTATAAAACAAATTCAAAGCTACATGTTGTAGGTACTGCAATAATATAGTTGTAAAATCGTTTATATGATGGACGAATAAACTATAATCTGTTCATCCAGCTACAGGAAATCTTCGAGTAAAATAAATACGATGCATAATTATGTTGCTTGTTACCCAGTGACACAATAACAATCTTGAAGTCTCTGTAAAAAAATATTTTAAAGGACCGTTGGCGGTATGCGTATAGAGCATGAACTATGAAGTAACTAGTAACTACAATCTTCCTTGTTGAAAATTAAACATCCAAGTAATACAAGTCGACAACAGTTAAGTAGTTGTTGCCGTAATTATGTCATTATATCCATTATAAAAATGAGTTCTTATCATTTATTTTCAACTTTTACGATTATCATTTAGACGACTGTACACTGGCGAGATGCGACAATTCGCACGTTAACAGGTGAGATCCTGCATACGAGAAATCGCCTTTGAACGATGTGATGTGGCAGTACAAAGGCAAATCACGAAAATAGGTAGCAGCAAGAATATACAAAAGAAGCAGCAATAAGTTTTAGACGAATAAGCAGCTTAGCATCGTTTGAAAACTATGTCTAGTACAACTGTATCCCGCAGTAATGCATGCTGTCCAACAGGTAATATTTGTATTGTGTATGAATACGAAATAATAATATACTGAAGAAAATATATAAATTTGAAATTTTATATGTTTTTATGCACGTACACTCATCAGTCATCGCATTTGATCATATATGTGAAATTTTGATTTTGAAAAATTACACCTTGAACAAGTAATGTACACAAAACGATTTTTTCAAAAAAAAAAAACGGTAATTTGAGGCCTTTCACATTAAATTTCGAGATATTCCAGACTATTTTTGTACTAAAAGATACTGCGACGTTCCCTTAATGTGTACAATGCGTTTGTAAAATAATATCAGTTTATTTACAATGTGAAAAGTATGTAAAAGTAGTTTTTTTAAAAAATACTGACAACAAGTGGCAGTGAGCCCCTTAAGAAAATATATAAATTTCAAATTGTATATGTTTTTATGCATGTACATTTATTAGTTATCGTATTTGATCTTATATGTGAAATTTTGAGTGCGAAAACCTACTCCTTCAACAATTATTGTACATAAAGTGATTTTTTTAAAAAAACGGTAATTTGTGGCCTTTCACATTAAATTCTGAGATATTCCATATTGTTTCTGTGCTAAAAGACACTGCTACGCTCCCTTAATGTGTACATTAGGTTTTTGAAATTATGGCTTGAATTTTATACTGTGAGAAGTACGTAAAAATATTTTTTTTGAAAAAAAATGACTACAAGTGGCTGTTGGCCCAATAAGAAAATACTATATAAATTTGAAATTTTATATGTTTTATGCATGTACAGTACATTCATAAGTCATCGCATTTGATCATGTATGTGAAATTTTGAGTGTGAAAACTTACTCCTCTAACATGTTTTGTATATAATGTTATTTTATCAAAAAAATGGTATTTGCCATTTATTGACATTAAATTCAGAGATCTTCCATATTATTATTGTTCTGTATGATACTGCGACGCTCACATAATGCGTACATTGCTTTTTTGAAATGATGGCTTGAATTTATACTGTGAAAAGTACGTGAAAGTATTTTTTTTTTTTTTAATTAAACTGACAAGAAGTGGCGGTTGGCCCTATAACAAAATATATAAATTTGAAGTTTTCTACGTTTTTATGCATGTACGTGGTATGCTTATGAAGTAAATTATTAATATATCACATAATATATATTTATTATTTCTTAATTTGATGTAAGAACAATTATTATGGCATTTACGAAGTACCTTTATCTGTGCTGTATTAATGAAAAAAAGATTGATAATCCATAAGTTTTATTCATGTTTAATATTTCTATAATTATGTTTAAAGTCTTTTTTAGCGAAAACTGTGATGACCTAACCACTTTATATATATATATTGTATATTTAGTTTAGTTAAAAACTTTTACGTTTCTTGCTGCGGGTGTCGTAAATGATTGAATTTATGGGAGGTCTTTTATACTGATGGTTGTTGTGTTTGCGACAAGTTCAAGGTTCTTCCCGGAATATTTATATGTACATATATGTTATGCATGTTTTTTTCCATTATGATTCTATTATTATTTTCCACTTTGTTCAGTAGTTTTTTTTATCATTACAACTTAACATTATTACTTATTACAGAGTGTGGTGATAGTGTGATGGCAAGACAACGGCAGTAAGAGCCGAAATCGACTATATAGTTTTAAGACGCGGCCGCCCAAACGTCTGGACGGCTGTTTAAGAACGCATCCGGCTCGATGACCTACATCCGGGATCGCCGTCGGCGTGTAGCAACACGCGCATCTCTTAAGAACAGCCCAATAAAATTCGACCAGTTGAATTTGTCGTGGCCACTTTCCCCCCTCTATTTTTCTCTCTCATTCCCTCTCTTTATCATTCTTTTTTTCTTTCTCTGTTCATATTTTTATATTTCTCTCACACGTTCCCCACTTTTTGTTTCCTTTTCTTTACTATTTTTCTATTTCAATGACAGATTTTTTTCCATTGGTATAGTTCATGGGTATACATTATAATATTATGTATATCTGTGTTTATGGCTCGTCATTTGTTTATATTGTTACCAGTTAAGATCTGCTATTAAAAATAATAATGAGCTTTGCATATTTATATTCTTCCGGAAATGGTAGCTAGTTATAATGTTTTTATTTGTATTTTAATCACATTTATCTTTTACACAATATTATCTTAATATTAATATAAATACATTTTATTCGACTGCGTTATATACAAATTATTAAATTTTTTCTTAAATAGGTCTTTTTATTTGGTTTTATATACGTATACAAATGCTAAGTTTAAAAAAGCTTCTTAAAATACTATAACAATATTATTTATTTTATTCAAATCCATTAAAAAAATTACACAGATATATTATAAGCTTAAAATTTTTTTTTTATCTTATTGTGTTTATATATTTGTAAGTATATATTATTTCAACATTTCAGTGTTTTGGAAAAAAATAGTAAGTGCACTGAAAAGTTGAAGTGATTTATTGTAATAATTGTTTCAATTTGTAAACGCGTTTGTTATTTAAAACCATTAACCAAGTTATACAGATACTCACGTAAAATAAACTTATCATGGTTGCGCGAACATACAGATCAAGTATTCACTTCTTTCCATTGTTCCAAAAACATATTTTAGCCATCAAATGTACGAGTTTGATTATTTGTTGATGTGATTTACATTTTGAATAAATAATAATATTAATTGCGCGTATTATTTTTTAAGAAAACATTGACATGATAAAAAAATTATTATTGTTTAAAACTTATAAGTGATATATAAGTGGTCATATAAGTGATGACATTTAAAATATAATATATTCATATTATACAGTCATATAGGTATATAGATAATTAGAATTTTAGATACAAACACATTACTGTAGAACTTTACGCAAATATTTGTCAACGAGTCTGTTATGAATGAAAACGGTATTATAGTTTGTTTAAAACAATTTGTGTGAGACCCTTTAGTGACCGTCCGTGGTTTGTCTTTTATAACATACCTATAGGTACGTGGATAGTGATGCGAAAACGGGAACGTAAAAAACCGTTTGTTTCATGATTAATACATGACTTTGGAGTTTTACTGAATATTTTTGTTGTTAGGCCACGAGAATGGGCAGTAATTCTTCATGTATTATCATCAGGTCGTCACGTATAGATGATAATTGCCGGTCCACGATATAGCTCTGAGGCGAGGAAGATACCTTTTGACCTTAGTACTGTGAACGTATACAGTTTGGATGAAAGAATATAATATACACGCGGTCTATACCGTTATTGTGCGGGAGACAAAATAATTAAGAGGTTCCCATTTTTAGTACCGTCATATATGATATACAAGACATTTTTAGTAATCTATAATTGATACATTTTGCGATATAAAAGTTTCTATGGTTACCTAATAGGTCCTATAACTTTAATCAATAAAACTAATTTATCTTGTGCACCTTATATGATAAAATAATATTAATTGAAAATATAATTTTAAATAAATTATGGTACTAGCGATTAATTAAGATATATTTAAAATTTTTAATTATTATCAATAAATGAACCATTAAAACAATTTTAATTTCAATTTTTTAAATTTATTAATTCCTCAAATGGTTATGTATATTACAGTTTACATAGTAATTATTATATATAAAAATAAATCATAGATAAATAAAAAATCATCTAGAAAGGAATGAAATATTATAGCAACTTATAGTTCATGTATTATAACTTAAGTTAAACTAAAAAATTATTTACATGAATTTTCAACTGTGGTAATGAATAATAATAAGAAAATCATAATCAATGATTTTATTATAGCGTAAAAAAAGCGCAATAATGGACTATTTGTAGCGTAATTAATTTTATTCATTGGCACTATGGTCTAGTCATAATATTAGGAACTCTAATTTGACTACCTAACTCATGTAACTCAGAATAATCTATCTAACCATTAATTACTTTGTGGATGAATGCTACATCGTCATGAAACGAATTAATTAAAAAGCAATATATATATATATATGTGTTATTAAATTATTTTAATTATAAAACAACATATTAATGAACACATTTTCTATTATAAATGTAATTAGTAATTTCATGTTTTCATATAGAATATATTGTTTATTTATATGAAAATCATATACGCCAATAATATTGAGTGAGCATTGCTTTTAACGTAGGTGGTATAAGTATAATGATTTTATAAATTGTATTTTTAAAGTGCCTACGATTCCTAATTTTTATACCCAATACATATATATCATATTATTCATATACCTACCTAACGGATAACGGCTATATAACTGTATTTAATATGAATGCATTAATATGTTTGTGCGTTGGAACAAACGGCGATATTGTGTATGATTTTATGAGCTCTTTAAATCATTAATGAAAAATAGATTGTGGGTAGTTGTACAAAGGTGTAAAATACTACAATGTACATATCTAAAGAAAAATAAATCTAATAAATAATCATATTAAATGATATTATTTGTCTATTATCGTCTATGATGATTACAACAGTTGTAATTGAAAAAAATTAACAAAATTTTTACTTAAGATTAACCAAATATAGCTAAATTCAAAATAATTGTACAGTATTTAATTCAAAATATCAGAACTTCAAGCATGTTTAAATTTTAAAATAATATTCATTTTTACAATTTATTAGCCAAATGTCATTTATATGCATTACGAAATTGGTACAGGGTATGCATTAGTAAAATACTCAAATGTTATAATGACCAAAACAAAATAAATTACACAATGCCTAACATACATATTTATTTTGCTTCAAACAAATATATAAAAATAGATATTTAATTACATTACATTATTAAGTACAATGGCATATTTATTATACTTAGATAAATAAATAATTTAAAAAAATTAGATACGTAACGAATATACGAATATTTACAAAAATAATGTTCTAAACATTTTAGAAAATACTGATGTGTTTTGTGTTTTTATTATTATAAAAAGGATAAATCCATTTAAAATACTATGAAGTTTTTAATAGTTCTTGTAGTATGTTTGTTTTTTCTCAATTTTATGGTAAATACCAGGCCTACTTTGGTCAATTATGCATAAGTATAAATATTTTGTTGACAACAATAGTCAACAACAACATTTTGCCTATGGCATCATCAAAACCCAATAAGATTGAGATAGTAGTTAAATTATTATTGTACAATATACAATAATGTTGTAAGTTTTAAATGTATAAGTACGTATTATTAATTTACAAAATTAGTTTACACTAAAAAAAGTATTAACAAGTTCTAAGTCAGATTTTTTTTTTAAATGTAGGTATACTAGTTTGTATTTATTGGATTAATAAATTAAGTTTATCACACTTCCGAAAGGAAACCAAGTAAGTTATTCGTAGGTATGTTAGATTTTAAAAAATACCGGTTTGTTTATTAAAAAAAACAGTTGACGTATATTATTATTTTAATACAACGATTTTAAATCCAAATGTCTGAAATATATAAAATTTATATACTTTAATACTTACACACGTTATGCAAATTAAATATACTAATATACTAATAAATATACTATTAGTAGGTTATAGGTTAAAATACTTCGCATTTTTATAATTCGTTGACACTGTAAAATCCATAGAGTTTAAAAGGTTTAAGCAGTACTATTTTTAAATTATATGTAATAATCTTGCAATTAATGGAATTCTACGATCAAAAAACGATTTTTTTTTAAACATTTAAATGTTATTGAATATTATATTATAGATTCATATTTTCAGAAATATTCAAACATGTAGGTAATTTGTGTATTTTAATTCCAATTTTCAAAGTAATATTGTATTAACTATATTATACATAATATACAGGTACCTAATATTACTTTTAAATTGCCATTAAATGTATGTATAAGCATTATATTTTAATTATTTTCTTACTAATGGCTTTTTAAATAATTAAAAACAAGTATAAAATAACTAATGGTAAATGTTCTAGTATTACGAACAATTGAAAATTAATACATTATAATATGTATAATGTATATTATTATTATTTATTATATAATATTGATATATTATATACTATATAATGTTAAATGCCAATAATTTAATATAAAAAAAAAATATTTAGGTATATCCACAACCTGCTATCTACCAACCACGGTTATCTAGATAACCGTGCTACCAACTAACTCATGATACAATAGGTATACATACATTTGTTTGTAATATAAATAAAAATACTATAATATACATTTTTTTCACGTTTATAAATACGATTGTAATGTGATATAGCTAAAATGTTATATTGCTTTAATAGGTACGTGTATTATTAATTGTTGATTTATCTTAGTTAGTATCTTCTAAAGTTATAATACCTAGCTAATAAATAAGAAATTTATGAAGATTTTAAAAAACTATGGGTTTTTACTAAATAGTCTATTATATTATCAAAGTAATATACAGTTGTAACATTATTATCAAAATAAGTAACCTATAAGTAAATAAATAGGTGCTTTT
The DNA here is from genome assembly GCA_009835225.1 of Aphis craccivora. Classification (NCBI taxonomy): domain Eukaryota; kingdom Metazoa; phylum Arthropoda; class Insecta; order Hemiptera; family Aphididae; genus Aphis; species Aphis craccivora. The sequence goes on along the minus strand of VUJU01001395.1, from coordinate 46,086 downwards.
CAGATTTTTTTTAAATATATTGAGTTAGATATGTTTAATTTACACTAGTTGTTTATTGAACAATTTGTTATTTTAGTTATACATTTAAAAAACCATAAACATATAAGGACTAATTAGTCAAATATATACGCGTTCACTTTTTATTTTTTCCTCTGTAATAATATTGTAACAAATTTTTATCAAGTATTTTTGGAACAAAAGTGTGTTATGTTTTCACTGAAGACTTTCATTTTTCTGCCAAGCGCCAATTCTCACCTGGAACGTCACGGTCCGAGTTAAATTAAATCTCAATTCTGCTCGGCTTATCGCGGATCGCACTGGTGGGAAATGTGCGTAAATATATCATACTCTATTATTATAATTAGACGCACTGAAAACTAATATTTCTTAATATAATTATATGTATATATTATATTAAAAAAAGTTTTTCGACTTCTTTTTGTGGAAGTAGGTTCGTCATCCGACGGGGCCGAATATCGTCCGGAACACAGTGAGTCATGAACATGGCCATAGCCATTTTCCTCAAAAAAAAAAAGGTTGGTTTTCATTTTCCTCCACATTATTTTTGACTAAAATAATGTCTATTTTTCTACAATATTTTAGCCAGAGTTGCGTTCCATATTATAAAGATAGAGCAGATATTAACCTGACACAATCATGGTTTCGACAAATTCTAAGTCTTGGTTTAGTTCAAGAACCAAATGTGAAAAATGTGTAAATGTGACCAGACACGTACATTTCAGAAAATGCTACGTTTCCATAATTTATTTGGACAGAATCCGTCATCTTCATTATTACGAACTACCGTCTACCAATAATGCATGTGAGTCATTCCATTCACATTTTAAAGGACATTTTTACAAACATACTTATACGGCTCAATATTATGCAGGAAATCCAAAATTATATTTATTGTTAAAAAAAAGTATTCATAAGTACTCTAAAAAAAAAAAAAATCGAAAGACTATCGAAAGACTATCGAGCAAACAAACGTCGTATTATTATACTTTACTTTATATTAAAGAAAAATATAATATGTAATTATATATTATACTATTTTATTATTTTTTATGTTTTTGGAGGAAAATGGACAGTGGAGGAAAACGGTATCTCGTTTGTGGAGGAAAATGGACCCGCTCGTGAACCTCGGCAAAAGGAGATGAAACGCGCGGCGCAGTGTACAGATAGAAGAAGCGCATAGCAATACATAACAGCGTCGTGTAGAGCGGCGTAAGCGCACAAGTTGAAGGACAATAATTTCGGGAGGAGAACGACCCGCGTTGCTATACATTATAGCAGAGAGGTATACACATTATATTATTATTATTATACACAAATCTAATACGACTATAATACGCGCGCTATACCACCCGTCGCCGCGCCCCTCAGCCGCCGACGTCTTCGTCGTCAGGTGTACACCGTGGACGTGGCGGTGCGGCGCGGTGCCGGTGCGGCGGCCGTGGCGTCATTGCCCGCGTGTAGTATTTTTTTAACTAGGTTAGTGTAACGCCGCCGTCGCCGCGTGCGCGACTCCTACCAAAAAGGGGGACCGGTTCCGCCGCGGAGCAGGTAGAACGCGTCGTACCTATACATTATAATATATATATAATAATAAATACGAACGCGCACACACACCGCACCAGTGTTTGTGGCATAAACGCGTACGGGTGGAACAGAGAAGGTAGGTAGAGAGAAAAAAAAAACGCAAGCCGCCGCCGCGTTACCTCCTTTCCATCCCACCACGGCGGCGGCGTGCTCGGTCCGTGGTCGGCGGTGCCCCACCCCGCGGTCTCCCCCCGCCGTGGACCCCCTGGCCGAGGCCCCGCGCTCGGTTGGACCGCCGGTGCACGCGCATACGCGTCAATACACTCGGTGCGCATAGTATCTCGCGGACGCGCCGGACGTGGATTTATGCCGACGAGCGGTCGAAGACGTTAACTTTTTCGACAGTATACCTTTAAACACACGTACCTTGACTACTACCGGAACGTCGTTACCGCCGTCGAACTACTCATACGTTTTTGGCGTTTTTATCATTATTTTTTATTTTTTTTTTTTTTGTTTTCGGTGTGATCGCAATTACAATTGTCGAAGTTTTTCCGCGATAATATTAATCTGTATTTGTTTACTGTTCATATAATAATATAATACTATTCGAGTGCGGTGGTGAAGTGCGACATATATACGAGTGTGTCTATTGTAATCCAGCAGTGCGACCGTCTTCGGCAGACTTGTATACTTGGCGAATATATTAAACTCCTACCGCGATTGTTTACGAAAAGCCCACTCGATTACTTTTGATTGCTGTAACAGTAAGCTCGATTATTTTAGACTTAAAACATACATACGCTGTAGTGTTATAAAATACATGGTGTTCCAAACGTCTGCGAGCTTATAAAAAGCACAACTTTTATTTTTGCACACTGTTCCTACTCGATAATGATTTGTAATTTTCTTTGTTCGGAATTTCCGACTCCAGAAGTTTGGAACACGTTGTATGTTTATTTTTAAATAGTAAAATGTCCCTCGGGAATTATCACTTCCCCGTATGCTTTCAACTTCCTTGCGATAGTTCCCTTTTTGTATCCTTATTTTATGGTCAATTCACACGTAGGTTCCACGAAAAATCCGAGGCCGATTTTTTCTGTCTTTTCAGGTGAACAAATTCGAACATTTTTTTTTTTTTTAATTATGATCTGTAAACAAATATGACCTTGTGAAAAATAGCTATTGTTTTTTATAATTTTTCTCGGGGTGAATGACCGTCGACGAGGACTCGCCCTTTAATGATCAACAGGTAAATTCATCAAAAACTTTGGATTACAATTTTTTCCGTCGGTGATTTAAAACACATTCTTCCGGATCTTTACTCGTGACCTTACAAACCAAATATTGAACTTATACATGAAAAACAAATTCTTTCGTCCAATTGAATTTCCTATATATTAGCGCGTCAAACATCCCTGTTGCATGAGTATACCTTTTTTTTACATTTATTCGATGGCTGATACCTACATATACTTACCAGTTACCAATATTAATAAAAATATGTTTAGCACGAATGTACATATATAAATATATATATATATATATACATAAAAAAGCTTCATTTGTATAATAACTATACTTATTATTATTTTTTTTTTTCATTGAATATAAACCGAATGTACCTATACTTATTATATTTTGAAACAAAATAATAACTACATTAGTCAGTAATAATATGCGATTACTAATATTTTGCTTTTGCCCGGAGACTTTAACGACTGAATTCGTTCAATTCTAAATTGTGTTTTAAAATATTTGTAACTTTTACATAAACGCTTCAAATTGATCACACGCTGTTAAACTGTTTACCATATCCATAAATGTTGGCAAAACAAAAGATGCAAATTTCGTCTGTCAATTATTCATGTGTCCCGCAGTGTTACGTAGCTAGTATTTATATCATTTTATTTGTATAATATATCCGTGAGCGAACAGATAACTCTTCAAAAAAAATTGAATTCAGACCTAGGGATAAGTAACATAAATTAGGAGGTGTTCAAATAGCCAACATATTTGACTTCGGGGACATTCCGTCAATAAAATACATATTATATTATTATATTATAATAGTCTATACTATAATTAACGCGATTTTGGTCGTGTTTGTATAATATAGTTGTTGTGTTCGGCTTCCCGGACCTAGGTTCTCGCATCAGCAGGTGACATTAATATAATTATTAGCGCTCATATAAGGTGATGTAGATAAAAATCTTCACGAAGACTCTTTCATCCGGTTTAGATTTTGGTTCCGGGAAAAATCGTTTATCTTCATATCAATTTTGTTCCAATTGTCCACAGTATCTATACTTATGTTTGTCAATTTTTAATTTTAAACTTATAGTTATAAATGAATTTCATAAATCAAAATAGGTATATATTTATGAATAAAATATTTATATTATATATGTATCTGTACGTTTATTAAGTTAAAAAAATTTTATTTTTACATAATAAATATTGTTGAGTAATGTTACACTTCGGACATTTAAAGGAAAATATTTTGAATATTGTTGTCTATTAATTGGTTTAATATTTGGATGATTATGTACAAACAATTAAAACCACATTAGCTTTGTATTGTTACTAATATAATTTTGTCGAATGGTTGAGTTCTAGAATTATAAGAAGAATAAAAATCATACTATTCGTACTCATGCGTCTCGAAGTTATGGGCCAGTGGGTCGAACGGCTGACCACTGTCGGTCAGTGGTTTCTATTATGTGCGCTCCGTTCGATTACAATTTGTAAATTAAATCTTTAATATTTATCTTAGAACAATTCATAATATGTTATTGATGTATTTAGTAAATAGTAATATTAAATGTTTATACTTGTTGCAAATAAGTTAGATTTTTTCGTAGATACAAATTCATGCTTGTAGTAGATTGTAGGAATTAGCTAATTTAATAATAATTTTAATTAATTATACAAATATATTTAATATTACTTTAAACAATATTACTTACGAATGTTATTATTATATTACATCAATCATTGAACCATTTAAAAAAAATTATTTTAATTAGTTTGAGAACCAATTGAAGAGTAGGTGTGTATACCGTTATGTTTGTTGAGAATGTGGCACGTTATATTGTATATATGTGTATGCCGCGTTGAGGTACTCACCTCGCGCACACACGCTAACCATCATAGCCGTATAACCAAGTGTTATCAATTTATAATATACTTCATTCATTAACATTATACCCAAAAAGTTAAAGTATTATTGTGATAGGTATCATGATTAAATTTGTTTGTTATTTTTCTATGATTTCATACCGATAATCAAAAAATATTATCGATTTTGTAGCAATATATTCGTGAAACTCATTAAAATTATATTTGCTTTAATTTGATTAAATTATAAATTTAACATTTAAGGACAATGTTGTAAAATGTGTTACAATGTATTGTCCATATTTTAATAATTATAGGTAGGTACTAATAAAATAAAATATCATTCAACATTCTTACCCATTAAACATTTATACTTTAATATGTTTTCCCGATTATTTACTAACGTACGTTTTATACGGCCCACGGGGTTTTCTATACAGTAGACAATTTAATCATCTTTTAATTAATGAAAAAATATCTAATTATAACGGAAAAATTTTCATGAACAAGATCTAATATTAATGTAATTAATTTATAAGTTACTGTGGTTTAATATCCTATTTCTAGAAAAATAAAATATAATATATAATACATAGGTAACTAACCAACTAATGCGATGAAATGCGTTCATAGTGTTCATACACAATATTGTAATAGCTATTGAGATCAGTAGTATGGTCTGATTAAGAATTGTAATTTTGTTAAAAAATTAACAAATGATAACTGAATTAGATGAATTACTGTTCCTAATGATACAAAATAATTATTCCAAAACTATGTACAGTATGTTCTAAAAGTACCGTTCGCTCACCAGGAGGTCACTCGAAGTGGTAAAACTTCTTTAAACAAAATACGTTGTTCAACAAAAATCGGGTTTTCGTGTATAGATAATCATAAAATAATATTGGTAATTTTGGAATTGTATGCATGTATGTATGTATGTATGTTACCTACACGGACTTCATTGAAATTTTTAAATATTAAATTCTGTATAGTTCCATGCAAGTCAAACTCCTTAATTACAAACCTTAAACACTATTTTAACTGTTACTTTACAATCAGTTAAGTATTTTTAAAATCATTAAGAATATAATATACATAATAGCATTACCTATCTACAATATCTATATATTTAAGCCGTCTTGTTTTTGCACCGACATAATGTTTACAAACCAATAGATTTGGTGTGTTCTATACTAATATATACATTATACGGCATACAATTTAGTTTATTATGTTATATATACTTATCATACCGATGTCCAATAAATTTGTAACTAATACAGTTTCTGTTTTTAATTTGTATCTTTCAGATATACAAAGAAAATAATATTAAATCTGTGCTTTTTGAAGATATATATTGTTTAAAATTTATTATATATTTCATAATTACCTATACAACACCGTTAAACAACTTTAATGTTAGTAACGTATAGTAATATAATAAAGAACACATTACGTATTATTTAAAATTAATTAATCAAATTATATATTTTTAAGTCCATAGAAAATTCTAAAATCTACTCAAATTTTAAGTGATATATTCGTATATTAGTTGAAACGATTATCAAATTATTTATTTACTATTGAGCTTATTTTACACTATATATACGATCCACGTCATGATAATAATAATAATATAATATATAATATATATACTATAATATATACCGTATACCGAGTATATATATCTTATACCTGTAGTACATTTTAATATAGGTATTTTATTCAATCAATTAAACCCTCACGGTTTTTGATAAATATTCAATTCTCATAATTCATAATGTATTTTCATTGTATAACATCAAATCAATTTATTAATTGTTTGCGATTAATAAATAGTATAGTAATAATAATAGGACTATATATAGTATATACGTATATAATATTATTATATAGCGTTTATCGCAACCGCGCGTCCATGCTGCAGTATAATATTATACAAAATGGATCGTAGACGGATACCTAATATTATAATAATAACAATTATAATAGATATTAGATATCTACGTGCGGCACATTTGTGACGAAAAAAAATGATCTTTCTATTATGCGTCAAAAACTCGTATGTGTCTAGAACGAATCGTAAGTGATTATAGTGTTTTGTTTTAGAACGCGGCAAGTGAGGAGGGAATTGGTGGGAAAGCCTCGGCGTGTAAGTCGGGAGAAATGTACCTATATACGAGTGTGTGCGTGTATGTGTTTCGTGAGCGAACAAACGTGTAGTAGGATAGAAGAGGAGGAAGTACATGCGGACGATAAAAAGTGACAGTCCGGATCGTCGGCCAAGCCGCACGCGAACCGGGTTACCGTGTCATAAGTCTAGCCGGATGTTGTGCGAGTGTGTATATACGCGCTTACATATATATATATACGTATATTCTGCTGTACACAATATACTGCAATATATGTAGGTACATATACTTCATCATATCCTGACCGTATGTCGCGTATAAGTATAAGTACGCATATAATGAACAGATTCAGTAAAAGTATTCCTTCTCTTCCTCCCTCCCATTTATATAGTCACACTATACTGCAGCAGTACTTCCCAAACGTCCATAATATACATAATATTATGTGTGACCGTGTAGTTAGATGTATATGTAAAACGTATCTGAATAGTATATAAGTATTATATTATATATTCTCGTTGTACCTATATAGTAAATGCTGCAGTATAATATATTATATTATTCGCTCGACGATACCGCGATGTTGAACGCCTGGCGAACAACGGTCACAACTTACAAGTGGCTCATCCGGACTGGTCGCCATTTTATATATTGTCTCATCTACATTGTTATTTTTTCTCTCTTCTTCTCAATGACGTCATTACACCAGCGTATATGTATATATATGTTGCGACTGTATGCCTTTATGGGCTTTATGCGCGACCGTGGTTGTCATGTCATTATAATATATCCGAACGTGCGGGGGCCATCGACCGACATTATTGTGCATAAATCTATTTGCGGATATTATATTACTTTTTCACGAATTCTTTACGAATATTTTCAACGTTTTCAATATATACGCCCGCGCGACACTATCTATATATGCAAACCTATTATTCATATTATAAATTTATACCCATTCCGCCGAAACTCGTTTGGGTATATTATATATACGAATTGTAGTCTGTGTAGGTAATTGCGCGCGTAATACTTTTTTCGTCCACAACGCATCGTTCCAAAACCATCACTCGTTGTCGACTGTCGAGTCATCACGAATTTTTAGAGCACAAATAGGTCTCGTGTAACACCGAGTCTCAACATATATATATATATAGATACACGTAATCAATTAATATATATTATATATTTATGCCTCATGCGCAATTATTAGTATACATAATATAGGTAAGGTATATATACATCTATTATTATAATGTCGACAATATCGATAAACGTATGAATTGGTTCGTAATTTTTCTTGTAGAAATAGGTATATAATAGGTTATAGCAGATCATTGCTGGTTATATTATATATATATATATATTCATTTTAATTAAACTATATTTAAATTATTAATTGATATCAAATTTAAAGATTTGAGTTAGGAACAAGTAGTAATTTTGAATCTTTATTATTACGCGATATGATTAAGTATAATGAGTAGGTAATAGGTCCTACTACAGTAGACACAATATAATATCTTGAGTCTTAGAACGCAGCGGGCGTTGAAGTCTTTAAAATAATTACTTCTGAATGGTATATAGCCATATAGGTATACTTTTGTTGACTTATAATGACATAGAAAAAAATATTGCCATTCATAATTACGTATTGGTTTTACATTGTGATTGTGCAGTTATAATAAGTGTATACAAATAATGGTACGAATTTTTTTCAGATATGTTTTAACAATTAATAATTCATTGTTCAAAAATTGTGAATTTATTCTTTATATTCAATTTATATATACACTATTTAATATGTATGTATGAGAACCTACAGTTAACATTACGTACCCATTCAAATAACATTCGCACTAATTTGAATCATAAAATTAAAAATAAGCCGTATCCGTGTTTTATTATTTTCCACATAAAAATTATACTATAATATCTTGTCTATGGTTGTATTATTATTATTACCTTTGTGGCAATTCATATCTGGGCTGTTTCACGGTTGAACTGTATCCAACAGGCCCGCAAGTGGGTCAATGCTTTTTTCCTTCAATTTTTTCCCTGCAATCGATTGTCCGGATGACTGGTGACAGCTCTGTGGCGTCGGCGTATCGTGTCATTGTCTCCGGTCGTTTTTTTTTTTTTACATTCGTTAATCATTCTATTTAGTCTATTATTTTGTCTGTATGCATTTGACAAACCGTTTTAGGAGTGCTGTTTTTGTTTTTTGTCATACGATGAAAATCCCGATTTGTAAGCGGAAACATTTCTGCTGCACCATCTATTTAACTATATAATAAAATATACTATCGATGTATATTTTTATATTTGACCTGTATTTTTTGTGTGATAATATAGATAGTGTATTTTTAATCAAAGATATCGATTCAACCACCCTGTATACTATACATATAATTATACCCTGTAACTATTGTAAAATCCAAATATATAAAATTATTATATGACATACCTACCTATATATAATGTGTATAGGTATATAATACTATACATAATATATTTATAGTTAGTCATGTGTATAATGTACATATATGTATTTTACAAGTGTCAAAAACATAATAGATATAATAAAGTATATTGCGCTCAATGCCGAAAATTATTTTTAAACAATAATGACGCCAAAATTATGAACACTTTAACGTGTAAGAATATCAGATAATTGAAAACCGGACTAGATTGATAAAAAAGAGAAAAATTACACTGTCCATGAATTTATTATTCACAGTAGCAAACAATGAGAGGTGTTGTGTAGACTGTGTATATAATATATAAACACAGTTTGGAATGTCCAAAGAGTTATGTAATTCGTAACTGACTCACTGACGACGTCGTCTTATGTCGTCACATGAAAAATATTATTTTTGGGACATTTAGGTACGCACTAATTATATAGGTGCATTACCTATATAATTATAACTTATAGGTACCTACTGGCTGCTATACACACCAATAATATACGTATAAATGAGTTAACTAGGTATATAGCTTTTGTTTTTTCTAACGAATAAAAATAAAAATATCTGTATTTTTTTAAAAAAAACGCTTATCCGCGAGTTAAATTCGTGACACAGATAATAGATATAATAGATATAATAGATAAAAACATTTAGAAAAAAAGATTTTGCGGTTTTTTGGGGTTTTTATTTATTATTAACTATCAAGGCAATAATAATAATATAATATAACGGTGGCTGAATTTAACCTCATCAGGTTATTGTATTGTCTCAATGTCTAATTATTCAGTTACGATAGTTACAACACATGTTTATTACGTCGACTAGTGTATATATACGTATACAAACACTATTAACCATCAAGTCAATTTTCTCGTCTGATCAATTGCGCATGAAGCGTATAATACACCTAGCACGTCGATATAGACCCTTCGAGCCTTGGGAATCGTTTGGTATAACGCGTCTGCACGGCCTTAGACGTTTGACAGTACACGCATTATAGTTTCTGTACATAGGTATATACCTTCCCAACGAAGCTTAAGGTCTCTCTCCAGACGGCGTATATACACGTCATCAAAATTCTTCACTATTCCGCGACGAAATTTATAAATAAATAAGATAATTGTCCTTTTTCCGAACTGTGGGTGAGGTGTCCTTCGAAACATATACATATATATAGCGCAGACAAATTATCCCGTTACGAACGTACGGCATGTGTGCAGTATAACTGCGCAGCTGGAGTAGCGAATCTGTAGATTGGCAAAACCTGCAGGGTGGTCGTATACGTTTTGGGTGTAATAATAAATTATATTATATATATATATATATATACGTAAGCCGATCTTTATTCTATAATATATTACGTATATAGTTATGCACAATAAAGTAATCCGTACCGTTACAAATTTAAGGGTAAACGTAACGCAACAAAAATTAGGTTGTTGCGTACGAGGCGACCGGGATGACGCGTGATGTCGAAAATCGATGATATATCACACCACCGATTGTATATGGTAAACGTTATTATTATATAACTACTATTTTACTACCTGCCACTACCGAGAAATTTGGGTCGAATCGCCACCGTTCACTATGGGGGACTTATCGAGCCGAGCCCGCACGACTCTGCAGAAAGAGTGAGATGCGCACCGATGAACATATATATAATAGTAGTAACAAAAATTTTCTTTTTTTCAAACTGTTGTGTACCCGAAAGAGTAATAAAAACAAATAGGTATATATATATATATATATATGTATGTGCATGTGTATTGGTACCGTTAAACTATTGGCTGGTGGCAAACCGACGGTAGTTATGGTGCATACGACACACACACACACACACACATATATATATTCGTTTCAAGGGTATACGTATTACACTCGTAAATATATACGACGTTGATAAATTGTTTTGCACCGCAATATATGTGCGACAAGCACTCCGCAACGTAATAATAATAATATTGCACGTGTCCAACGAAAATCGCTTTGTCGTCCAACCGATTTATATATTATTATATGTATATGTGTGCTTATTGTTCTGGTCCATTTGATATTATTATTATTCTTTTAAACCGACTACGAGTTTTCGCCACAACCTACACACGTTCCAAAGCGTATGTCCAAACGCAGTGGGCGGTTTGTGTGTGTACATATTATATCTACAATGTGTTAACACCCGACTCGGGATCGGACCTTTTTATTGTATCATATTTGTTGTCGATGGTCGTTGAAAACCGTTTTGTTTGCGATACACTTTACGTACACTTACCCTCCAATATAACGTGAATTTGACCCGACGCCGACAACTGTAAAAACGACTGTTCGCGAATGACACAATCAAATTATAAAATATAAATTATCTCAGCACAATATACCCGTTTAACGATTTTTAAAAGTACGAGAGTCGCGTTAATGTCCATTCCGATAACTTTTGTATTCATCAAGTTTAGTTAGGTGTACGATGGATGTGAGTATAAACATATGGATAATATGATGGACACATCCTATTGAGGAATCTCGAGGGTCGGATTTATAACATGTAAATTCCATCTGTATATTATTTAGTAATATGAATTCCAACAATATTAAAAAAAAAAAAATCAAATCCAAACAATTATAGAAACAAAATAAATAAGTTATGACTAAATTTACTATTTATTTTAATCTTAGATTAAAAAAAAATAATCGTGTGTTATAATTTAATTTGTTTTTTTTTTTTAATTGGTCAAAAATAATATCAGAGTTACGTTTATTTTACTGGTCAAAGGTCAGTTAGTCGATAATAATGTTTTACGTGTTTTTCACGAATAAAAGACATCATTATTACTATGGAAATTTAGGTACATACAAAAAGGTACAATCGTAATGAAATTTACATAATATGCCCGTTTAATAATAGGTATATTTGAATTCTTATTAAATCATTTTATTTTACTAAAAGCATAATAAAATGTAGGCACAGTTGATGGAGTATAATTCGGCTAACTTGCTAATTGAACATTTAAATCATTATAACAATAATATTTTTTTCCTCCGATTTGGTCAAAAGCATATGAAACTATTTTTTTATTATGTGTATGAAAAAGTGTTTGATAAATAAATGGGAAAAATATTTGTTCTATTATGATTACATTATTTTTATATACGATATTTTAAATACAATAGTAACAAATATGAATATTATTAAAATCAATTTTTTTTAACGGAAACTTTCTCCTTTTAAATATTTTTCTATACCTACCTTTTAATTTTTCCGTCACGATAGCGTTGATACAGTTTCAAGTATTTTTCACTAATTGTTGATTTTCTTTATGGTGTTAAAGTATATACCGATGTCCTACAGTGATGATTTTGTTCTATCACTCAAACATTGCAAACAGGTTGCAATAAAAAATGTTAACGTACATTCCGATAAGAACAAATATTTTTCTCCATTTTCAAGATATGTTTTCCTATAAAGAAATTTAACCAGATATTTTATTTATAATTCTTGCACACATCATACATATACATATTTTTATACAACTATACCTACTTACATCTGAATGATAATACGTATACATGTAGTGTAAACACGTTTGTATATAATATTATAATTTTTAGGTGTATGAGTATAGATACGTTAATACGTCATAATACTTTGGAACACTAACGCTTATTGCTTCCTTTTAATTTAATACATTATAATTTTTAAGTATACGCATTTATTGAACAATTGTTATAATATATTTGTGTTTTTTGTTTTTGTTTTTTTTATGTTTTTGTTTTCATTCTTGCCGTCTTTGTTGTTGTGGTGCACTTCAGGGCAAAAATCAACTTCTGTCACAATTATTTCTGTCGATCCGCCGCATCAGTGGACCAACAGCATCAGCGCCAAGTACGGTGCAATATTAAAGACAACTATACATTACGTCGCCGACGACTAAAACTGCCATAGCCGATACCCAACAGCCGTGGTATTATGAGATTTTCGTGCGTGTCGGTGTTTCATCGGTCGAGATGAAATCGTCCGACGACGACAAGCACTGCGTCGGTCCTCGCAAACGACAAATTCCGACTGATTCTTGGAAGTGAGTATTTTGAGTCAACATTGATTTATTCATTTACGATTAATATATTATATGGGTAATACATTGATTTATTTTTTTCCGAAGTTTTTTATATGGGATTTTTTAATCCGTTTATCATTTATTTTCATTTTTAAAATATATGTTCACTATAATACAAAAAATTATAGTTGATAATAAAAATATTTGTTTACAACATTGGTACACAATATTATTTCACAACGTTATTCAAGTTTAATATTAAACCATTAACAGTGGCGTATTTACGGGGGGATATGGGGGATAGATCCCCCCCATTGGTCTTATTTTTACTAGTAAGTTTAATAATGTCGGTAGTTGTACCCCCATCCACCTTCGAGGAAATTATGTTTTCCAACGTATATCCCCCCTGGACAAAATCCTAAATACGCCACTGACCATTAAGTATTAAAACAATCACAGTTAGGCATGAGCTGATTTTTAAAGTATAAAAACAAAACTTAATTTATAAAAAGAAAGATCTAGAAGGTTATCAATCATCACTGTTCATCTCTCTTAAAGATGCTTTTATGATGAGTTTCAATGGAATTTGATATGTAATTAAAACTAAATTAATAACAAAATCAATAACATATGGGTTGTAAATAATAATAATGCACATTCACCATATTCGTTCAGTAGGTACATCTAATGTAAATAATTATTTCCATCGTCCATCAAATAATAACTTACTAATAATCATCAGTACAGAATGTTATAAAATTAATTAATTTTTTTTTTTTATGCTTGAATAAATTCAATTTTTATGGTAGACCTACTTTTTGAAGTACCTACAATAAAAATGTACAATTAATAATCTTTTACTGATTCGAACCTTATAAATTCTAATTAACATTATCATTCTAAATATATTAGATTTATACAATTATAACACTAATATTATTTAGGTTAGTAGATTATTCACATTATTAAAAAAATAGCTAGACCTAAAAAATTGGAATGTAGATTGCAGAGTGTATCTATATATACTATAAATATGCACAGTGGTTATTATAATCTAGTGCATCTATACATAAAGTAATACTTCACAGACGCATATTATATTAAATATACAATTAAATAGTCTGAATATATTCGATAAAGAGAAAACCTAATAAAATCAATGTGCAACAAATTTTTATTCATAAGTTATATTAACTATGATTTTTAAAAAACTTAATATTGTAGGTACAATGTTAAGTTTAAAAATAAAAATACATTTTTATTTTAGTTTATTAAAAATGTATTTACTCAATGATTTTTGTTGAGTTATTTTATGGTAGTATTTAAAAAATATTATATTATTTAAACAAAAATATCAACCTGTTCGTAATAATATAATATGAATTTTAAATAAATAGTTTCGTAAACAGGTAACAATGTATAGTTCTAGACGGCTGTTTTTGGTTAAAAATTTGATTTAGTCGGTACTTTGGGAAATTAAAAATAAATATTCTAATAATAAAAATAATATTAATAATTTAATACAATATTTAGCTATAATTTTACTAACAGAAACATAAAAATGTTGAAAAAATTCAAGTTCTAATTTCTGAGAAAAATTATGATTTTAATTATTTTGTTGTAATTTAAAAATTTTATTCGTAGAAACTAGAAACTTTTTGATACTACGTATATTATTATTATGCTTGTTTTAAAAAAAATTTGTATTCATTTTAAGTTATTTATCATACATCTATCGTCTGTATTCACTTGTATATTGACAACAGTTATAGTGATAATTAATATTACATAAAACAATATTATAATAATAATTAGTAATTTAATTTAAACGAATTATTGTTTACGAAAATTTGTTCAAATTATGGCAACGATAATATAGTAATATAAATAAATAACAAATCATTAAAAAAGTTATATAGTTTATTAAAGTGATAAACCGTATTCAATCAAAATATTTGTTTGTATGGAATGATTTATCGTTGAATTCCAATTTAATACATCCACTACTGTGAACTACTCAATGACAATGTACATTCGACACCTTCAGAGCAACTTACCCAGTTCTTACTAACGGTTTCGGTATACTGGGAAGTATAAACATTTAGGTAGGTAAACGGCAAACAATCTAATGTCACATTCCCAAAACCACATATGTAATAATATGTTTATATATTTATATACATATAATTATACGGTAAAAAACTGACCGCCAAAGCCATTGACTGCTACTATTCTTCGACTCTACCTACTAACAACCGTACTCGGTCCTAAGTCATCTATACCTAAAATCTTATTATAATGCGCATTGTTACAAAAAAAAGGTTCTCAAACATTTTTAGGTACCTATGTCTAGACAGGATGCTTTAAGAATCCATTTATTTATGTTACAATGTTAATCTTATACTCTTCTCCGTTTTTCAATTCCGAATAATGTACTGTTATTATATATTATATATATAGGCAATAGTGCAATACACACGAATTCTACGAATCCCAATTCCAGAAATTCTCATGAATTAATATTAAAAAGAATTTTCAAAGTCTTAATTTATAAGAACATTTTTTAAAATTCACAATAATTTTTGCATCTGCAGTTTATAATTTATCTCTTATACTCGTAAATCGCGTCATTTGCCATACCGTAAGCTATTATTTCATAGTACTCGTATATTATATTATTTTAATATAATGAATCGCTCTTGAATTCCATTAGAACTTCAAAGAAGAAACTCAATCTCTCTCCGTCTAAAAACATAACATTATCATAATTCGTGATTATATTAAATTTCACTGATATTATTCATAATTAAAGTATTATTATAAACATAATGTTAACCATTAATTTATAGAATTTCTTAATTATAATTGTAGAATAATATGTATTATTACTAATTACACCGTGTAACAAAATAAAACAGAAAGAAAAAATATAATTTTCAAAATAAAATACTAATAAATTAACTGTTTTATCTACGTATATCAGTTATAAAAAATCTCACAATAAAGTTTATTTTTATAAAAATTTGGTTTTTTTCCGATTATCCATTACCACACAATTTTCATAGATAGTGCACAATATTTTCTTACCAGTTAAATAAACATATGAGGACTGACCAGTGTCGTTAGACTTTAATTTTAATTTTAATATTAGGTAGTACCTATAAATTTGAGTAATACGTATCGTAGACAGTCAGTAAAAATAAAATACAGACAGACAGGTAGGTGCATACAACTCGGTGATGTATTGCTATTCAGTAATGTATAATTCATATTTCATATACCAACATATATATATATATGTAGCATTGTAGTTGTATACGTATGCATGTATCTTGCGGTCACCAATTGTTATTTTAATTTGCCATTGCCACGTTTATCGATTTGTAAATCTACAGACGATGTGTATGATTATGACGTATTCCACCGTTTGATCAAGTAAACCTTAAATTCGTTTCAGAGGTTTATACTACAAAAGAAAACGCGAACACAGAATTGGCAACAAATTTGAACGTTTCAAACAGTTCTACTTTCTAGTAGTTTCGATTTTATCATCGTGAGGTTATTATAAAATAATAATAGTAGGTACTCCATACCATAATACTTAATTTGTATCTGTCAAAAATGAGATAATATAATACTTGAATTTTAAGCTTAAACTGTATTTTATTAAAAAAAAAAAAAAAGGATATGGTATTAACTATTAATAATACAATACGACAGTAAACCTAAAACAAATTACTTAGAATAATTATGTTGACAAATATTGAAACCGTTTGTACAAAATCTTTAAAATTGTCCACAAAATATAACGAATCAGTCGGCCCGATCGAATTAAACGGTATACATAAATAACATATCATCATTCGTATCGCTTATCATATCGTACTTATTATATATATACCTATTACCTATATAATACACATACATTATATAGGTACAAAAAGGTTTATTATCGTATGTGTATTATAAAACGCATATTATATTATATGCATTTTTATTAACTGTGCGCTGGGGCGGTTTTTTTGTTGCAGGAGTGCTGGATGATAGTACCTGTCGGGGCGGCGAATCAATAGAACCACCCCAACTGGATCCCGAGTGGCTGAGGGCGGAGACAAGCGGCGACCCCGTTATGCGGCTATCCAACGGCAGCGAAGCGACTACCGATTCGATGGTTGAAATGTTGCAATTCAACGAGCACTTCCTCGACGAGGACGGCACCAAATTCATGTTGAATCCCGCCGAGCTAGAAGACCTGCTGGGACGCGATCAGTACGCCGCCGACGGTTCACCGATCGCCGTGTCAGTGCAACAACAGCAGCAGCAGCAGCAACACCTACACAACGGTCATCACCACCACGGCCATCACCATCAACAGCCGAACGGCGTCGATCAGCCCAACACCAAGCCGACCGCGAATTTCGCCGACCTCAAGCCGCTGATGCCGTTCCACACGATCACGGAGCGCGTCAACATCAACGGCATACCCGGCCACCACTATCAGTCGATCGCGTCCAACAACCGGGTGGCCGAGAACAACAACAACACGGCCACGGCCAACAACAACATGTACTACCAAAACGAATACCTGGTGACGTCGTCCACGAACGCGGGACTGACCAAGTTCAAGGAGGAGGACACGTTCGTCGACAATCAGTTCGACGAGTTCGAAATGCTCATGGGCAGCCCGTCGTTCGGGCCCGACACCACGGTGACGGCCAGCGGCGACCACCCGGCCGTGGACGGTCCCGACGAGTGGCTGAGCGGCGTGGGCGACGACTGGACGTCGTACGAACACCCGAACGGTTCGCCGCAGGACAACAAGTCCGGCATACTGTCGGACGTCACCATACACGACCTGGTGGCCAGTTCCCAGTTTCCGGGCATGACCAACGGAAGTGCCGGCGGAGGCGGACCGGGAAATTATCACCAGCAGCCGCCGTCGTCCATGCAGAAACCGTTGTACCAGCAGCAGCAGCAACAGCAACAGCAGCCCCGCGAGCTGGTCACGTCCAACGTGCCGCCGCCCGCGCCCCGTCCGGCCGCCGCCGCGTTCATGCCGCTGCTCCAGAGCCGCCTGCAGAACGGGCCGGCCAACAAGGCGCCGCTCCAGGACGCCGGCAGCTATCACATGGACTGCGCGTCGTCGCCGTCGTCGTCCACCCCGTCGTACCTGGCGCACAGCCCGACCAGTCACGTGGTCAGCACCACCGACCTGGGCGGTTACATGCCGTCCGCGGCCGCGGCCGCCGCTGCCGCCGCTGCAGCCGCAGCCGCCGCGTCCGTCCACAGTTCGCGGCCGTCACCGGAATTCGCGCACACCACCACGCCCGGCCAGGGGCCGCACATGACCGCCAAAAAGTCGCGGAACAGGAGCGGCAAGTCCAAGGGCAGCGGTGGAGGAGGAGGCGGCGGCGGCGGCGGCGGCGGCGGTGGAGGAGTCACCGCCCGGAGCACCGTGGTATACTGTTCGGACGGCAACGTGGCCAGGGAACGGACCGTGCACAACTGTCACATATGCAATCGCGGGTTCCTGAACAAGAGCAACATCAAGGTTCACCTGCGCACGCACACGGGCGAAAAACCGTTCCGGTGTGAGGTGTGCCAGAAGGCGTTCCGGCAGAAGGCCCATCTCATCAAGCACGCGCAGATCCACAAACGCAGCGGCCGGGACTGAGCCCGTCCGGCCTGTCCTGCGCCGGGACCGCATCAGGTACCGACATTGACCACAGTATAATATACGTTTACGACGACGCGATTACTATGTATTTAAAATACGATGACGATGATAATATAACAATAAAAACGTGTCCGTATCACTTGTCGTACTTTTACGTAAATGTCGCGAAACGTTTTTTTAATAAAATGCATTTTGACCAAAGACTATGAACGATTCGATTATTAATATATTTCCGATTTATTATTATTATTGTTATTATTATTTTAATCGCGTCCTCGGCAGCGTACGTTGATTTTTCGACATTAGCTTATGCCAAGTCATTTTATTTGACGTAGGTACCTACCTGTATATTATTTTATACTATGTACGTTTAGGTTTGAATCTCAACGAGATCGCGTATTTGTCGAAAATGATCGAAAACCTCTCACGTAGACCTGATAATAATATTATGATCGTGTTTGTGTATACGACGAAGAACGCGGGCAACGATTTAGTTTTTAAAAAAAGTACAAAATGTAATTTGTTCGTGAATTATTGTATATTAATTCGTCTTTATTTTTATTTTTTATTCGTATCACATCATTATTATTACGTCTTGTATTTGATATTATTATCATAATTTATTATTATTTCATTATTATTAATTATTATTAATACGAATTATGATTATTATTACTATTTTTATTGTTGTAACTTGTAAGTATTTTACATGCGTGGATCGCGTTACTACACGTCCATGCGATTAATTTATATACATATTTATATATATATATATTATTGTTTTGTTTGTTTGTTATTTATTCGGTGTTCTCTGCCGCTATCACAAAACACTATAATTGTTTTGGAAAAACTTTATATTAACTTCAAACATGGTTTTTTCGTTCTCTTTACTAATTTATTTTTCGTGTCGATCGCAGAGAACACCTATTTTATGTAATGTAGTGTAGGTATTGATGTTAATTTTAGTGTCGAGTAGTCTTTTATATATATTATATTCACTTGCAATTTGTTGTTTTTACGAATCACTTTACTACTTGTGCTATTGTACATATGTAAGTTATAATTATTAATTATTTATCAATGGGCGTAGTTAAAAATCGAAATTGGAATCATACTTTAATTGTTACGATTTCTGTGTATGTGTTTTTTATACATTCATTCCGAATTTTAAACGACCCTATTTTGTTTTGTACTTATTTATTTGTGTTTAATTTATTTAGTTTATTTTTGTATTCGTCAAATTTTTTGTAACACCTGTATACCTATATATTATAATATCTCAATAGTCGTTAATAATTGCTGTAATGGTTTTAAGGTTAAAATTGCATATTTATCGTTTTATCTTTCTATTGTTAGACCTACCGGTATACATGATTTGTTTTTATACCTACAATAAATAAACACTGAGGATTAATTGTCAACAGTGTATTATAATATAATAACTCGATATTATTGTTTTTAATAATTGATCATTTTTTTGGAAAGGTGTATCAGTCTTCCGATTCTTATAGCTATGTTTGTGTGTGTTATTAAGAAATACAGAAATCCGTTGTAATATATAAAATATATATATTTATGAAAATATTTTTTTCATTTATTTGACAATATACAAAGGTGATTATGATGCGGGCCATCTTGTACGATTGGTGTCCTGATTCCTGGTGTAAGCGCGGTATACATAGACGATGAAAACTATAACAATTTTAATGAAGTCTCCCTATAGGTAAAAAAGTGATAACAGTATATAACTTTCTCTATTTTGTACGTATACATATAATATCTGTCATAAATATCGATTTAACCTACTAGATTTTACTGTTTTTATATTCTTAAAAAAATCTCTACTTAATTTAAAGTATTTGTAAAGCTAAATACCTTTTTATTCAAAAAAAGTCACGCTATTTACTATTATTTATCATATTGTTTTTTTTTTAATTTCCTAATCTGAATCAGATAAATCATATAAAATATATTGTATACTAAACATATATTTTTAAAATTATTAATGAACGTTAGTTTAAAATCTAGACTTCATTGAAGAATGGAGAACAGCGAATTTAAAACTTTGAGGGATTCAGATGACCTTAAAAAAATACTTCATTATTTAATATTTTAAACTGCTAAGTCATGTTCTTTTTTTTTACTTGAGATGATATGCATATTACATAGAATCTACATATCTATATTATACATACACTATAGATGAGTATATATCATATTACATTATATTAACTATAAATTCAAACTAATATAATATCTACACGTAATTAAATTATTGTGTCTATAGGAACAAGCGAGAGAGAAAATAAACCTTCGCCTCGAAAATGAAGATAAAATTATAACAATTTATTATTTAATGCGTTTCGTGACCTCGATTCACTCGATTGCGCGCGTTCCTTCAATCCGTGCCGAATCCACAATCTAAACCGGCAAGTGTATTTTTTGGCAGTTTATATTCTAATATTGTGTCTGTATATAAAATACATCATAGTTCCAGAGAGTACGTCTGCCAAAGCGTTGGGTGTAAATTCCGTGCACTGTTCAATCAACAGCGAAAATATACGAGATAATTTGCACTATTGGCGATAATTAACGATGGAAGTAGATGTGCGTATTTCTAATTGGCCTTAGTCGGACAAGGAATAAAACCACATCTCTCTTGTCGTTCATTCACATAAAAACAGGATATTTTATATTATGTCCTTTTATCGATCTCGAAAGACGTCGAGTGGTAGGTCAAGTAGAATTTAAATACATTTTCTGGTCTGAAAATATTATAGATACGATGTTTTATCGCTTATGCAGAACGATTTATTAGCTCCCTGTGTTGACCTAACCTAAATAATATTATGTTCATTACACCCAATTCAATTCATTGATTTAGAAGTTATAAGACCGAATAAGTCGATCGAACTATTCGAATCTCTGCAGGTTGTGAATTATTGTGTATTAATCGAGAGTACCTACAGTGGTTTTTAAATAATCAATTTTAATACAAAAATGTCGGCGGCTCCCGTGTCTGCAGTTGTAATAGGTAAGTAGCCAGTGCGTGTTCACGCCGCGCAATTTAATATCAATGTGTAGGTACAATGTGCAGAGTAAACGATACGCGGATATTGTGGTGGTCGTCGTCTTCGGCCGTCGTCATCGCCGGGAACAAAAACGAAAGAAAGAAAGAAAGAAAGAAAGAAACCACTTTTACCTCGCCCGCGCTGCTCCGCAGTAACCACGGCTAACGTATATATATAGTAACACATTGACCCACTAAACACGCATCTCGTCACGGCTACGCGCATCGTGCGGTTGTCTTCGTTCCGACGACGCCAAATGAGCCGGATATAAGGACTGCAAGCCGTATACCTACACATGGACGTGTACTATAATATGTATATATATGTTCGAATAATCCTATATTGTAGAGAATGCGTGGAAGATTGCGTGAGTGTGTGTAATAAGTAACTATATGGTGTCTGCTAAATCGCTGTGACTGTGGCGAGGGGGGCTGCACCGAAAGAAATATTCGCAAAATATCCTCTACCGATATCATATACATATTATTATTAAACAGTATACATTATTAAATACGTACTGTTGTCAAAATGACGTCTCCCAAAATCGTTTTGTTCCTATAAATGGATATTAATATGTAGCATACGCCTTATAAACTAGCGTGTGTGCACAATAGGATGTCGTACCCCATCCTGGCCATCCTATATATACACATATAAATGCGTGTGGTGCGTATACTGCACAAGAATCGGGTCGCTTTCCCTCGACCATAACACGTTTTTGATAATCGCACGTTTGATAAAAACAATCATGTAATGTAATAAAACACCATTCCTAGTCAACCAGTTTTTCATTAAGAAAACCTAAAAAGTATACCTACCACAATATTATACCATCCCTCCTCCCACCCACCAGTGGCGTTGCCAGGATTTTTCTTCGGGGGAGGCTATTAATTTTTTCACAGCAGTGGTTCACCTATAGGTTCTTCCATAAGTGTAACATTCAAATTCCGAAGTATTATTAATATGTAACAGATAAAAAAGTTATGACGGTTTAAGACTTTTATAGCATTTTTCATAGACTATCAAAATAATTTTTTAATTTTATTAAAATTTCGTGGAGGGCTGCAGTCTCCTCAGCCCTTCCCCTGGCTATTTTACTTACAGCAGAAATGTATTATTATAAAATTACGCTAATATATTTACGTAGGTATTAATAATATAGGCGATGGTGCGTGCAATTTAACCGATTCAAAAATATGAAATATGAAATAGGTATGGTTTACTTGGTATACTGATACTGGTTGTAGAGATGATAATATAACAAAATTATGTGGGTTTTGTCCACAATTTGATTGTACCGACTGAGTTTTTTAATGTTTTTAAATAATCTGTTTATGAACCTAGGTAACGATTGAGTAGCCATGCTCCGATGCCCGCCCTATTTTTTCCCTTAAACTATCTATATGTTTATTCAAATTCTTATTTTTTTATAGTGTCAAGTATCCCGTGCAATCATATTGTATTATTATTATTATTATTACACATAATACATAAACTTAAATATCTCAACAACTGGACATTAGAATATCGATTAAAAAAAAAATTTTAATTTTCAAAAGAATTATCTGTTTCACAATTAACGCATGCGTACATTTTTACTGCAGTAAAAAAGAATTTCATTCCTAAAAATAAGTTGGTTTTATTATAGGTACATGTCCGGCCATCTCTAATGTTATGCTATAAACTAAAAAGTATCAAAACATAATCTAACCTACTTAAATATTCAAAAATTAAACATTTTTACGAGTGATGTAGCTATATTTTACGTGATCATATTTAATAAATTACTCAATATATAGGTTATAGATTACTCAATGCAGTTTTTATTCTTTTAACTAGTCACTCGATGGATGTGTCCTAACTCATATGGTTTCTCAAAATAACAATTGTAATGTGTTATTTCAATACCTTCAAATAGTCAAAATATTATATTCAAATCAACGTTTTATTGCAGTTAATTTAACCGACAAATGCAGTTTACTTCAATTATAATGCTCGAGAACATATTATGCAGTTAAAACAACTATCCCATTTCTATGTGTGTGTATAGTTATATCTTATATATTGATTTGTATCTACGTCCAAAAATTAAAATGAGATGCAAAGAAATTAAGAAAAACACAAATAATAATTTCATAAAGCCCATCATACATGCAAAAAAATTATGAATTTTTTATAAATAGGTACGCTTTAAAATTGAAATATTAGAAAAAACTTCAAGGCACCCTAATAATATTCTTACCTTAAAATTTGATGGTGGGTCAATTCCATTGTAATATTAAAAGTAAAAAAATAAAACAGATTCATCTGAACTTTACTTTGTTATATAAATTATTGATAAGACAGAGTACCTAACACATGCGGGTTTAGCGTCTGCTTAAGAGACTCCAGTATTCTCGACCAGTATAGTGCATATGTCTGTGTAATGTATTACATAGGTACATGACACATGTCTACTACGAAACTACGAAAGTCCTCATCGCAAATGACGTTTATTGTTATGTTTAAGTTAGGTTAGGATGTTTTCAAAACATAGACTTTGGTATTAATGACATAACATATTATTCCTCATAAACGGCGTTATTATACATCACGATACTTTTATTAAATTAGCTATATTATATTGAAAATAATTGTTAAATTAAAAAAGCAAATCATCGTCTTCTCGAGTGAAATCGATCAACGTGAAACGATTAATAAGGAGATAGGTTTGGGTTCTGGTCGGTTTCGGGGCCGCTGAATTGATTTTCGACGGGCGGGCGCCTCCGTAAACTTGACATACTGTGTAAACGTTTTCAGCGATTTTTCGGAAGTCCGAAGTGCGATGACTGTACGTAGTATACGGTCATTATCGACTCCGTCGTCGGGTTGCCTTGATTACATTATAATATACATTTATATATAGGTCTGTGAACGCGCCGAATCGTGCGCAATTCAGTATATTTTCAAGTAGACCACGCACGAGTCAGCAGCATTCAATTATACATGCGCGCGCACACACACAGATACATAATATAAATGTATATATAGGTATGATTTACACGACGATGATGACGAAGAGGTAGGTAGGTACAGTGCGAATCAGACACGCGGCCGCGCACCCGAAAATCGGTCATCGGGTCCGACGAAATTACAGAGCGCTCCGTCCGACGTACGAAAATAAGAAGAAAAAAAGTGTGACAAATTATTTCACTTTCTTCCGGCAATTACTTTTATGCGCGTACACCGAGAGAAAGAGTGAGCTCCATGGAACGGCGGCGGCGGAGGGAATAGTAAAAATACAACACATATATATAATATTAATAGTACACAACACATAAATGGCGTCCAATTTTTTCTTTTTTCTTAAGAGTAGAGCCAATGGAGGTGGCTGTGACCTCAATATACGATACACTATAACAACCGTGGCAATGCACCTCATCCATCGTATATAAACGTATAATAATATACACACACATATAGATATAGTGAAAACGACTGCTTCTTCCATGGCCGTGGCCGACAAGAGAAAGTACTTTTATATACCTTAAACCTATATATATATATGTATTTATATTATTATCATTAAATATATATATATATATATATATTATTACCCACTATCAAAACAGACATTTCTCTTTACCCATAGTACATAATAATATATATATATATATAAACCTACGCGCACGTCGTCACTGCAGTGGTCATTGCCTCCAAACTACCGAGTACCGATGACCTCCATAATTATAAATGCGTAGTGCCCGTTTCATATAGTCGTAAATCCTGCAATGCAATCATCCCTCTCGAAGCTCCGCGGGATATCCTTCTACGTACAGGTACCTACCTCTACAGCGGTATATACATATAGGTACGCTGCACATTGTGAAATAAACTCAAAATATAATAATCTATAAATCGTATATTTGTCAGTTTTATTATTTTATGATATCTACACGTTTTACAACCCCCGACTACTGCAGCAGCGGTGCGAGCTACTGTATATGATAATATAATAATATTTGACGTTTATGCGCACACAAATCGTTAGTTCGTGTTGTCGCAGTGCCAAAATCAAATAGGTCCGTTGCCGTACAATTCAACACAATATTATAATATAAACTACCTATATGGGTACTAGCATATTATTGTTATGCTATATAGATGTGTGTAGTTTGTAGTAGGTAAGTAATAAGTATACTTATCGGTGCCAAGCGTTCCCTTTTTTTGAGACGTGCAATTCGTGTCGACGAGTATCATGTGTATGCGTAGTATTGTGATGAAAAATCCCCCCCCTCTCCCCATTACTGCAGTCCACTTTCCATTCGAAAAACATATATCATCGTTTTCATGTTTTTACACCGAAATCTAATTGACGATGGTTTCTTTATTATTATTATTATTATTATTTAATCCGTCAAATTCGTTTTCCACGCACGCGTTCGATTCGAATCGATATATAGATAACCTACGTGATGTCCGATCCATATATAATACGATGTATACACCAACCATCATATCGTATATGCATTTCTTACACACATTTGTACAATACACCTATAGCTATATATCAGAGTACCAGATGAAAGTATATAATACTAATATAATATAATACTGAAATATATCGTCGCCAACAGGCAACAATGGATCCGGCTGTGACAATAATATTCTATATCCGCGTAACGCAGTTGTACATATACTATAACTAATAACTATATAGTAATGCAACTAAATAACGTTTTATTGATGCACGCAATACAATATAATAATATATGTATTAAACTATTAAATATTATTATACTTACGCTAGAATATATCGTACGATAATAATGATAATAATATTTATAAAATATATGAAGTTATCGTTGATGGTAATAATAAAAAAGAAAGTTAATTTGCGTATTATTATAATAAAAACGTTTTATGAATAGCATTATTATACTATGTATGTACATTATACATACGACACGACATCGGATCTTAAATGCCTGCATTGTGCGCGATGAATCTTATAACAGAGGAAAATAGCAAGCAAGTTTAGTATAATATAATATGTATAGGTATTTGTGCACATGCGACGATAATGTAAATAATGGATTTCTAAAGACGATGACTTTTAATTTTTTTTTAACCAGACGTAAATTTTGTTGACATTTTATGTTCATCGAATCTTAATATGCTACATTGGCAATCGTTTTAGGTAGATATCTTACTATATATTTCGAACGCAGTAAAATAACCTTTTTTCGAAAAAAAAAATATAATTTAATAATGCTGGTATATAACATATAGAGATTTCGACCAAGTTGATCGTCCACGACCGGTTGTACTAATATTTTATAATGGACGAAAGAAAACCTGCATCGTCGGTGAGAGTTGTTTGTGAGTACCTATATACTATATATTATATTATAATACTGCTGTAGCAGCCGCGGAATAGAGTCATCGCCCTCAAAGTGCGTCTCCTCGTTTTAGTGAGAGAGAGTGAGAGACAGAAAGAGAGAGAAAGAGTCAAGGAAAGAGATGAAGAGAATGACAGAGACGAAAAAACTATGGACAAGTAGAAGAGAGCAGAAGAAATACCCGCAAAAAAAATAGAAATTTCCACGTAATGATTGGCCGTGTTTACGCACCGCGGAAATTATACTGGATTCCTCGGGTTATTCACGGGCAAATAAACTTAAATGAATGAAAGAGAAATTTGTTTCTTTGGTTCAAAAGTACCACCGCCACAGACATAATAATATATATTATATGTGTCAGTAAACTATATAATGTTGTTTTGCTTTGCAGCAAGGTCGCGAGAAAACTCGTCAAGTACAAAATTAAAACGTTCAAAAATGTTAATCAATTTATTCTGTTTGGAATAATTAGGTGATTGTCTCATCACTTATATTATTACGTATAATATTGAAACACGATATCATTACACCTCTAAATTTCAATTGTGAAAACAAATGGTGATTTGAAAAATTTTGAAAATTAATTGGCTTAAAAAAGAGTGCTGAATGAAATGTGTGCCATTATAATTTATAAACAAATGATTGCAGTGCCATTGCAGCCTTAATAAACGCTCATTTGCGCTCCAAATTTTTTTAGAATTATTAATACTTACACAATGACACGTTGTTTTAATATACTACAATTATTATTGTATCTATGACTTTTAAATCATTAGGTAATTAACACAGAATTATTATTATATTTCCAATTATTTTCCCTTTTAGTATTTTTCCGAAACTTTGCTCTCAATTAAAAATTAAAAATATAGAAAACAAATTAAGCCGGCGTCTTATTTTTATTAACTTCATTGTTTTCACTAGATAAGTATAGTCTGAATAGAACTTATATCTGACTGGTACAGTGGTACGTTTGCTTAAATACTTATAAATTATAATACATATTAGTACCACTACTACCACTGTCATAATTGAAATTTCTACAGAGAAAATATTCCTTCAAAATGTTTTGCTATATAATTATTATAATTATTATATTTTTTACTAATATTTTACAGTTTGTACAAAAATTAAACTAGACCTTTGGAATTCAGATTTCTACAGCATATAATCATTTAACTTCAAATTTTGTACAGTGCTTTCTAGCCAATCGTTTACTACCTATATTTAATTAATTAAATTACAAAATGTGTAATATGTTTAATAAATAATAATATAGATAGGAACCAATGAAGCCATACATGACAAATGTTAAATAAAATATCTATTTAAATATTCAGAATATTTATCGAAATCAAAACAAATATTACAAAATATTAGTATATATATTTTTATTTAGGAAAGTATAATACGACATTTTCTATGAAAAATATTAAATAAGAATTCAAAATTATTACCATTTATCATAGCTCACGACTTCATGTCATAAAGTAGACATTTATATATAATATATATATATTATATATACCACATAGTCAATGTATACAGAAACACAAAAAAAAAAGTGTTTAATAGTTTATTATATTTAAATTGTTATTATTGACTTTGTTTTCTAATCATCAGTTAAAAATAATAAATAAAGAATCTACGTATGAGACTTGATTTAAGGAAACTTGATTATGATTATATTAGGGCAGGCGTGGATACAGTAATATATTTTTGGATGGGCCTGTAAATTTAACCACTAAAGATAATACAGTAAAATTATGATTATGAATGTAGAATATAATATTGTTTTGTTTATCTCCATGCACGATTTCTAAATATATAATATATATATATAATAAATTCTAAAACTTATAATGAAAATTTTAAAATAACAACTTAAATGCCAATATTCAAAATTATAATTATTGTTTTTGAAAATTTTGGGAGGCCCGGGCCCATCCATCCCACCTTCTAGATCCGCGCCTGTATTAGGGGAACTTTCTTGTTCATTCCATTTTAAATTCATTAAAACAATATATTGTTTTGTTTTATACAATACAAATTTAAATAATGTAAACCTATTTGATATTGTATTAAATACGATTACAAACGTTTTGATTTTTTTTAATTTATCAATTAACGTTGTCTGTTTTTTATTTGGCTATGTTTATTCACAAACTCCTATTTAAAAGAACTAAATTCTATAACCTAATATCGGATCGATCATATATTAATTAATAAGTTTCTGTATATTCATTAATTATTATTAATTCACGTAAATAGTTTAAAAAAAAGTTAATTCTTAATTACCAAATTAGTTACTGGCTGGAGTACATGTACCTAAAATTTGAATATTGACTAAATTAAATTTTAACAATAAAACTATGTTAAAATCTAAATTTGCAACTATAGTTTGTAATATATCTTCAAAAGATTTTACCTATACATGGCTACATATACTTAGTAAATCGACCGCTACAGCGGTATCATGGGACAACATTTTTGAACTATTAATAATTAATCTATATACCTATATTATATACAAGTGTAACTAGTATAAGCAAAAAGGCAAAAGCTATATAGTATAGATACATAATACTTTCAAATACTAGTTACTACTAATATTAAAATAAGTTTATACGGTATACTTAAAATAATAGTCTAACCGAATAAAAAAGAAGTACAAAATAATTAAAATAGATAATAAAAAAATAAATTTAGATTTTCACTACAGCTTTTTATTGTCAGTTAGAGAATGATTTATTTTTTATGATCAACATGTACCTATAGGTATATATATAATATTGGAATAGGTCGTAGTTTGAGGTACCTATAGTTATAGATGTAAATATAACATCTGCTGCGATCATTAGGTTCATATTACTTTCATATTATGTTTCCATAGTGCTTACTAATAATATTATCTTATGTAGAGTATACATAGTATCATAAATAGGGCAGGCTGGGCAGAGTACATTATATTATAGTATTATAGCCTTAAAAACACAAAATCTGAAAGCATTTATACTCTTAATTAATAAATGGCATCTAAAATAAGAAAGACGTTAACACATTATAGATTCAGAAAATACCTAAGTGTTAAGTTGGTATGCAAGTGTACACATAAATACTCAATCAACCAGCATCCCACAACTACTGCGGCAGTTTGTGGGTAGATTCAAATAATCAAATACCATAAAAACTAATAATCGATTTTTTTAATAAACGTTTTTTTAAAAAAAAAGTGTGAAAATTTCCAAAAATGAATTATAGGATATACTATGAATACCAAAAATAAACCTATTGACACAAAAAGCAAAAATGTAAACATAAAATCACGGATTTGGCTTTATAAAAAAATTTATTTTTAGCTCAACATTTTTTACGATTGCGAAAAATAAAGATGCAACTGCTAAAAGTTTTCTACGCTATAGCTATAATACATCATAAAATACCTAAGTACTTATTGTTATTATTTTTAAGCTATACAGCAATAATTATAAAAAAATATAGGTCTTTGTCCTATTTAAAAAACAATTGAATAGCATCTAAATTAATTATTACTTTATGTCTTATACCAATCTAGTCGCGAGTAAACAAATTTATACAAAAATACATTTGTAATATTTTTATTAAAAAAGTGTGTTGAGTAGGTACCTATATAAAATAGTGAAATACAAAGCTTGAAACCGGTTTAACCAACCATAAAAATTGGACACAAATCTGAAAATGAAAGTTTATGAACCTCAATATAAAACCAAAACCAAATTAAACTACTGAAATGTTAAGTAGGTACATCAGTACCTGTAACCTGTGCATAAATTCACAGTCTAATAAAAATAAGTGCTATAGGTATAGATAATTTATTCTAAAAACAATATAACGACAACTTTTTTTGTACCGATACGATAGTCTCTAATTATAAGCGACAAGAACACATTTTTGGTGACCTACATTTTAAACGAATACATCAGATATATATAATATATTGTAGTATATACCTACGCTTTAATAACAATAAAAACAATTAATATATTTTTATTTAAGATTAATATTATTGAGTGCATTTGACGTTTAGCGTTTGGTAGTTTGGTTTGATTTATATGTAGGTTATTAAATTTAATGAAAAGCGACTGACTTCTCACCGCATTAATATTACCTATATTAATATATTTTAAAATTTAATATACTTAATACACACTAAAATATTTTATAAATTTAAAAAATAAAACTAAAAGACTAAGTATTATATTAACGTTTTAAAAATTGAAAACGAAATTGACTCATGTTTTACTTCTTAAGACTATTTTTTCAGATATTAGATTTAATTTTAAAAACAAAATAAATAGTAGGTAACTAATTAGATCCCTATATACAGTATACAGTACTACACACTGTTCATAATATTATATATTAACGAGTTATTTGTATATGTTTTTAGATATTTATTTAATTATTGTGTGATTAGTGATTATTGATCACATTAAATTTTCTTAAGTATGTGTGTTCTTTTTCTACACATCCATAAAAAATTAAGTGACTTTGTTATTACTGTCGAATATTTCTAATTATCTACCAGATTCTTACTTAAATATTTTTAAACAGTGTCATTTGTCTATTTCATTTTATGTAAAGGTTAATTATTATATTGTATTTATATTATTTTTACTACCAGTTTTGCAGTTACTGGTCAACGTAAACTTTCGCTGAGTATCAAAATTTACAAACAATAATAGTAATCAGGTAAAAAAAAAAAAAGTAGCGGTAAGTTTGTTAGGTACTCCTGGGTCCCGATAAATCACTACAGTATAATATATTTTTACCATGCTTTTAAAATTCAATATATGATACTAGATATTTTTAGTTGTATATTATTTATTTAAAATTATTAAAACTGTTATTTTAATTTCACCAAAAATAAGTTATTCAAAATGATAATGATTATTATTGTTATAAAATGATATTATCGGCTGTATACCTACTTTTATAATTTATACAAATATTTTAATACCATTAATACTATTTTGATCCAATAATAACTAAAACAATAAACATAAACATGAAAATTAAAGATATCATATAATCGCTAATTTTTCATAAAATTTTTGGATTCACACC
This sequence comes from Aphis craccivora, assembly GCA_009835225.1. Taxonomy (NCBI): domain Eukaryota; kingdom Metazoa; phylum Arthropoda; class Insecta; order Hemiptera; family Aphididae; genus Aphis; species Aphis craccivora. The sequence continues at coordinate 13,531 of VUJU01001395.1, read as the reverse complement.
TCAAATTCGCGTTTTCTAAAAACAATAATTTTGGTCTTTGGACGATTCTAAACATTTTCTATTGTACTTGTTACGAGATATAGTATATATAATACTCGTATGATTTGCCAACGATCATGAGAGACGACTTTTCAACACTATTGTCATGACATATTTTTGCGACAATGGGTCTAGTACGTTGTACATCAAGCAAAATTAACTCGACATGCACCTAAGTCCTAAGTCTCTATAGTATGATATAGTACCTATTTTATATTTTATTATGTACCTATTTAAGTTTAAATAAGCTTTTGCACCGAAATTTATAATATTTTTAGATTACTACGAAAAATATTGTGGTCACGGACAATTTGCTGTACGATTAATTTTACTATCCGATTAGTCGTTCTTTCGGTGTGGAGAAAAAAAGCAATCATATAATTGCCGTACATAAATGAGTTTTCCGCGAGGATGGCGAAATGGATATTTTGGCCTATATATTTTATTTCTCCTGACCGTCGCCGCCGTCGATGGCTTCTACCCGCGCTTGGCCTTGTTAATTGACCTCGATAATGATCGCAAGTCGCATTGCCAAGGCCGGCCAACCAGAGCAACTCTACGCACATCCTTCCCATCACGACCGAATCGTGTGTGCCGATGCCATTTCTACTTTCTAGGTCAATGCGCCGCCGCCGCCGCTGCGTGTCCGGATACAAAGACGAGGAGCTACCTCCCTCTTTCATCGCTATACTAGAATACTGGCACGTAAAAAAATATACCCACGTTTGAGTAGTGCAAATCGTAGATAGGAGGTAGGAGTACGTTTTACTTTTTCCATCATACCTCTTCGCTTCGTCTATATTTAACAATAACGAAGCATTGTAATACTTCTACGTGTAGTTTAGTAATTATATTATATACCTTTATTTATCTATATACATATATATATATGCACACGATAAGTCAAGTAAATATTCAAATTTTATGATAAATCTGCGATATATTTACACATTTTGTAGTAAATGTATATAACAATAATGATGTGTATTATGTCTTAGATACATATAAATATATATATACGACTTCGGTATATTGTTTTATTCATCGTATATAATATGCCTGCATATTTAATATAGGTACAACAATTATTATCGATGCACCTATCCCGACAAACTTACCTCTACTTAATGTAGTGTGAAAAACTCCGGTGTCCGATGCTAATTCATTAATTAATTATTAGTTTCAAATATGTAAGTGTATTTATTTTATTAATAAAATAATAAAAGCAAATTATGGAAGTAGCTATTTGAAAAAAATGGTTGTGTTAGTTATTAGGTCAGACACAATAACATTATAATATACATTAATATATACCCACCCGTATGTCTGTATCTAACAACACGTATAGATAGGTATTAGGTATACAGTATATCATATTTAAATTAACAAATTCCAATATACCTACTTTTCAATTTGTATATTATCCATTAGGTATTATAATATTCTTAAAAATATTATAAATCCATAACTTTATCTTATCAGCTAGTTACAATTAGGTAAATTGTAAATATTTAAATATAATATGAAATTCGAGACAGTTCGCAGTAAATGGTAATTTAATAAATAGTACTTATTATTTAAAAATATTTTAGTAGGTATCAATGTACCTACCACTATGATAATACGTATAGTTTATTTATATTGTACACTGTATAGGTAATAATAGTATTTTAAAAATATATACCTATAATCCTTATAATCAGGGACGCCCGAAAGGGGGGGGGGCATTGCCCCCCTGAGATTTTTCGTATCAGATATAAATTGGAAGTTTTTTTACATAAAGCTGGTCTTGGGTATTTAGCGACTATTCGACAATCCTTGTATCTATCTAACAAGTCATATTGAAGGTATTTAATTGTAAAAAAAAATATTACGATTATTTTCAATCGCCAATTCACTTTTGTCTGGTTCCTACAGCTTTCCTGTTAGCGCGGACGAGTCAAAGTAATTAAAAATAGTCGATCTCACTTATTATAGTTATTGCCGAATAATGTATAATAATAATAATATTTATATTATATGATAATGATGTATGAAAAACATAATATAATAAAATCAAAATACTTGGAAAGTATACACGGTTATAAATTTACAATTTATAAAATAACCAATTTTTAAGTTAAAATAATTTTAAAAAATCATTAAGACGTGCAAATATGGATTCAGTTCTTGAAAAAAAAATTCCTAAAAATTTTTTAATCAACAAATTCATGATTCAATTAATTTATTTGCTTCAAACAAAAGGAGAATGTCATTACTTTTTGAATAAAATATGAAGTAATATGTGAATTCTATCAAATAAACTTTATTATGTTTTTTCTTATAAATATTAGAACTAATAGTTTAATTTTATATTAACTTAAATTAGTTTTGATTTAAAAAAAGTATTAATGATACTATTAGAATGTATGAGTAGATGAAAGATGTAGTGGTAAATCTTCCCATAAGTATTTAGGTACTTGCCCCCCCCCTGAGCTACAATTCTGCGGACGTCCCTGCCTATAATCCTATAATACCTACAAATTTACAATGTTATACCAAATTTTTAGTTAATGAATGTCGGGCTATGTTATAATTTAAAATATACGGTCGTGTCTCAATAACTCGAAAACCTCAACTCGAATTTTTTTTTGTACCTAGAGAATTCCTATACACTAAATGCAATACAATTTGTAACTCGAAAAATATGTAAGTCGAATTAATTTTTACCTCCCTTGAAATTCTAATTATTATTACTTATTAGTTATTAGTAATTTGAGTGATAAATAATTATGAAAATTAAATTGAAATATTTATATCTTTATTTTTAAATTGCCAATTCGTTAAAACGAATAACATTTCATTGCAATAAATTGAACGATACAAATAATTAAAATATAGATTTTGCTATGCAGAAAAAAAACTAAAACTAAAAATACAATAATAAGACCCGAATGTAGAAAAAAATTAACTATTTATAGAATCTAAATTTTAGATGGTAGGTATTAAAAATCTGATTTTTGGAATTTTCAAGTACACTTAAAGACCATTTTTCCACATTTTTGAGACTTTTTATGTATCACATAAGAAGAGTTTTGTAATGATAAAAATTTCTGTTTTTTAAATGAGACGCCCTTTTTCTACTATAATTTTTTTTAAATAACGTTTTCTTAAATTTCATACTTTTTAGAATCAAAATTCGATCGAGTAGTTTTTGAGTTATTAAACTTTATGTATCAAAGATAATAATTCCACGCTGATGGGTTTGGAAGATATGGGAACACGGACGCTATGTAGTTATTTAAAAATTATAGAAGTAAAATTGTACCTGTTGGTCTTCAAAAAAATTACAAAGTAACGAAAAATATAAAACTCTCCAAATTGAGGCCAGATCACCCAGGTATACTAGCCAAAATTAGTCACTGAGTGGCGTGAATGCACATAAATCTTAAACCCATGATTTTTCAAGGCCGTGTACACACCGATGAACACAAAAAATGTGCTATAACCAATATTGAACGTGGTTATGCGATAGAAATCAAAATAGATACAATTAATGGGTTATCATAAAACGTATGTGATATCAAAGAGGTGGTGAGCGAAAATAATAAACTAATACAAATTAAATATAAATATACAAACTTTTTGGATTTTTATGAATTTTATCAAAATTCAAAGTTCAAATGTTTGTGAAAAAAAAAGATACTTGTATATTTTCGATATTCTAAAAATATGAGTACAATTTACGAGAAATCATCATGTACCTATAGTATTTTTATTTATTGAAAACATCTAACACTATTGCACTAATTATACTGTTCTCCACTATAAACCATGAAATTTTAGTTGCTGTACCAAGAATGCCGCTTCCGCAATTTACGTTAAGTTAATAAGTTAGTCCCTGCATGCAAAACGTGTTTTGTGCTTAAAATACAGTGATGTAGCGTCCTCTTGAGGGAGGTGGCTATTATCAATACAAGAGTACCTACATAAACAATTTTTTTCTAGACTACAAAAGCAATAGTTTCACTTAGAACTTTTTCAAAAATAAAAATCGTTGAAGTCTGATAATACTTGGTTATATATAAAGCTGGTCGAAAGACACTTTACAAAACTAATTTTTACTTGGGCAAATATTACCTATTTTTATATATATTTTTATCGCCTTTAATTACAGCACCTATGTCCTATAAGCTATACGCGACTATGGTTATTCGTTAAATAAATTTTTCCGAGGGCTTTACAAAAGATATATAGAGTCGGCCCTGTGCACACAGTGTGTCAGTGTACAAGCGTTTAATGCGAGGACGAACTGTGTCGACAAGCTTTGTAGTTATTCTTTTACAAATTGAAGTCGTTTTAATTTTAGAACTTTTATTGTTGTGACTTTTACGATAATCCTTGTTAGCGCAGTTATTATGATATGGAGAATGGTAGTAAAATTGTAGCTTACCGGTTGAAAACCATTATTATTGAGTAGGTATATAGATAGGTATATCGGTGTATTGTACATTTATAAAAGTACCTACTTATTTGACTTTATCTTGAAAATTATGAAAGTATTTTTATTGATGTAATGTAGAAAATCGTGAACGTTATTTTTTAAGTGCAATTCTAAACTTTCCAGATGGTGTATTAATCCAATTCCCAAAGAATGATTATATAAAAAAAAAAAAAAAACAATTTGTAAGCGCATAGTCGCATAGAGCGTTTACAAAACTAAGATGCTTGGCAGAAATATGATTATATTAATTAAAGGACCTAATTTAATCGTAATCTTAAACTTAATCTAAAAATAATTTTTTAAAATTCCCTCTTATTTATTTTAAGCAAGGTATGAGTAAGCAAAATATTATAATTTAAAATTTAGGCAAGTGGTAACAGCACTGTTATACGTCAGTACTTACCTATAGCACATAATAGGACTCAAGTGTACCTCGCGTCAATGTGATAATCTACCTAATTGCTATGGATATGTTATTTGAGTTAAATGATAATAATAAATCATTGACAATTTAAAATTCAGATTACAGTTGTGGCTATGTACCCTGTACGTGGGTTGGCCTGTTCTCGTATAATCAGTATCAGTATTGACTAATAAGTAATGAATATTGGATATTAAGTCTAGGTATTATTAGTACCGTACTAAGCCATATGCCCATAGCCCATATATATCCACAATTCCAGAAAATCCAGAAAGTTTAATATTGGAATACATCAATAATAATTAGTTAATCTACTTAGATTGAACAATTTTATAAAATGAGGAATTACAGACTACTTGCTTATTAATAACTTATAAGTATGGCTCGACTACTTTTTTATATATAAGATAGAAATCTAATATTTATACATTAACTCGTTTTACGTCATTCCAAGTCCAAATAAACCAATTTATTTTTGCTTTTTTTCAATTATTCCATCTATGATTTTTTATGTTTATTATGCTATTGTAATAAAAAAATAATTAATAAATTTATAAAAACCTAGAATGCATATATTGGATTATTATTGTTTTCGTTACCTACCTGTTTATTAAATGTATTAAACATATAAATTGTCAATCTACATATAGCTTGCAGTACCTACCTATACATTCAGTATGCCTACAACATCGATATTGATCATTTCAAAATTTAAAAATTTAAGATTAAGTGTTGTAATTTGAAACCTCTTGCATGAAATCGATGCACCGATCACTTCAGTGGATGTAGAGAGTTCGTTTTCCACGTAGGTATAAAAATATTCTGTCGAACAATAGAGTCAGTAGTTTCACTACTGAAAATCTAGGAAAATACATGGTAGGTAGGTTAGGTTAGGTTAATTTAAATTGATACTTCAATTTTTTTTTATTCATTTTTATAACTAGTTCATATTAATTTTTGGTCATGCTATTTTTGTTTTATTTTGTTTTTTAAATAAATATGCTTATTTTTTGCTTTTTTAAAACAATCGTGTGCATTTTTAGTTGCTTATTATGCTTTAAAACCCGAACCCTACTAATAAGTAATGAATAACACTATTACGACTTAATATTGTTGATAAAAACCCTTTTTTCATTAGGTAGAAGATTATGAATAATGTTAATACACAATAACAAATTATTACTATATTTATAAAATATACTATAACTAGGTCTTTCTTATTAATTATTAACCTATGCAAACATTAATTTCTCGTCTTGTTATTATTTTTAATTATGGTGTTTTTAATTTTTATCAATGTATGTAGGTAATATATACATTTTACATAAATTAATAATTATTCATATACCCAACTATTCCATATTCCAACTACTGAGCCACACTATAAAATGTTCAGTGTCTATGTCACTTACTTTAGAGGTTGTTGATTATAAAACAAAATATTATTATTTAAAACTAGTTATATCCCCTACCATTCCATTCACTGACCCTCAATTTAATTTATAATCATTTGTATAATTTTTTTTTTCCTAACAATAGAGAGAAATAAAATATTAAACAATTGGTTAATAGATAAAAATTCAGTAAATTATGTTCATTAAAAAATTATTACTAACATTTTAAGATATATTTATACAATTGTGTTTGGAGACTTAAGTATAACCTAATAATATAATGTGACTAGATAGAAACATAAAGAAATAGTTAATGGGTTTTTAAAATAATTTATTTAATTTTAATTATAAGAAAAAAATTAACAGAATTTAGTTTGGGTGTTTGACACTACTATGGTACTTAAACTTTGCTTACTTACAACAATAAAAAAAAAAATCATTACCTAGTTCATATCAATTAAATATTTAAAACTTTAACAGGACTATTTTAAAATTTTAAATGATTAAAAATTAAAAAATTACAATAGTAGATAAATAAGTAGCTATAGTCTGTCTCAAACAACTAGAATACAACGCGCAGCCAACCAATTTTTTGTTCGATGCTGGGCATCTGCTATATATTGGCTGTTAATTTTGCCGCAAAGTGAAGGGAAAAGTTACGGCCGCCATCAAGTGCAATGCGCAAAACCGGTATAGTCTAATATGAGACAGATTATAAATTTATGTTAAGGACTTGTGCCATGTTACATGGAAAGTTGATAAATTTTAGGATTGAATAAAATTTAATTACTCATTATGGAACAATCATGCACAACAAATCATGTTAAAAGAACCATTAGCTTACTATTAATTTATTAAATGTTAAATGATTGTTCATGCAACACAGAATTTAAAATTTAAATGTCAAAACAACTAGGGACCTAGGGTAATAAATTCTAAAATTAAATTAGATTAACTTTTAATTTCTATAAAAATGTTTATTGACATTAGTTATATAAGTATATAACCTTCATTAAAATGTATATAACATGTGGATTAACTTACATTAATTTGAAAATTTGGTTTAAAAGAACAAAAAATGTCATAGTGTAAATGTAAAACATAGTATCATAGTATCTAGGTTAGTACACTCATAATAACACAGAATGAGATAAAAATATTTTCCCATTTTTTTATGAATAAAAATGGCATTTTCATTCTCTTCTACTTTAGGTAGGTACTCATAATATAATTTTAGGTAAAAATTTAAGAAATGTAGTACAAATTGTAATATTTTCATTAACATTATATTTATTTAACTTATAATACAATTATCGTAAATGTAACTCTAGGTATATAAATTATATATTTAACTACATAACTATACAGCAGCGTTTTTTCCCCATTATATTTTACCTGAAAAAAATAAGTAATATAAGTAAATTAAGCAATTATTTGTAACTAAAAAAATAAAATTATTTACTTACCACATTGCCCTTTGAACACCTGCTAATTTGTTATAATCAGCAAGATGTCTGAACACTATTCTACTTAAACGCCATCGTTTGACATTACCCCTAGGGCGAGAAGTTACCTGACAACGCTGTACAATTCTAGTTATACTAGCATCCCTGGGACAATTGTAGATTTCTTTGTCAGCAATTTCCTATAAATGTATAAATCAAAAATATAAATTTGCACTAGTAATTAATAATTATTTTTCATTTTCAATTACTTGAATTTCTAAAGGAATAATATTGTTTTTACGTAGTGCATTATAGCGCAGCTTGTAAACTCCATATTCTTTAAGAGTGTTTCTTTTCCGTGCATCTTTTTTCATTCTAAAGTCTGGCCATTTATTACGAATTTGTTGAACACAAGGAAGTTCACCAAACTAAAAAAATTAATTAAACAGATTAAATAAATATTTTTAGTACTCGTTCAATCTACCGCGTGTTTGATGGTTTAGTATGCTATGTAACACAAATATTTTATCTACCGTCATTTTATATTGGTTTAGTATATCAACATGTACCTACCATCTACAAATTTAAATTATCATACCTTTATAATGCAGTATTTTTACAAATTTAAACCACTTTTATACTTCCAATTTTTATCCTTATACATAAAAAAGTTATTGTTTTTGAGTAGGTATGTTGTGTAGAATCTAGGGAAAAAAAGCCCCTAACAACATTCATCGGAAAAAAAACCCCGTCATAGGAAAAAAAAACCCCATACCAACTAAATACGAGTACATTATTCTTTTTTATTATGATTTATATAATTTATTATAATCATTTAAAATATTAAAATACAGGGACACTTCATTGAACTTGATTTAGTACATCTCCAACGAATCATAGTATTGCATTCTTTTTGAATGTTGTACAAATATCCACCGTATGCAATTTGAGATTTTTTTATTATTATTTAGAATCACTTCCATTATATTATATATTTGCACTATTAATTCAAAATAACCAAAATGTCATACGATTATAACCAGATTAACGAAAAATTCGTACTGAAGAGAATATCATACTTATCAGGTATAGGTTCCTACTATACACACCTTTAATTAAAAATAATCACAACAATAACTATATAAACAAAAAAACCACATAAATGTTGAAGATACTAAGATACCCACAATAGTTTCCTATTCCCGGCCTTTTTTTTTTTCAAATACCGTTGTGTATTTTGTTAGAGTGGAATGTTTGGCAACCATTTTTTATACATTGATTATACGTTATTTTCAAAATATTACCTTCCGAATTATGTTTTCTAATATTTTTCAGAACTTTTTTCAACTTACAACCACAAATTGTTTGGTTTTTAATTTTAGTACATGTTTGGTTAGTTCAGTTGGTGATAATTGATAAACAACGTATTTTTAAAAAAAAGTCACACAAATCTCTTAATTTTGAATTATATGTTGATATAAATATCTCATAGTTGATAAACTCTTAAGTCTTAATAATTAAGTATAATATTAATACATAATATATCCAAGTATATTATACTACAAGTGTATAGGTACAGTAAATTAAATATATACGGTAGATAGCATATTGGATGAGTACCACATTTAATTTTTCTGTAAGCACTACCTACCTAGGCAATATGCATAGCCGCATAAGTAGATAGTCTGTTTTATACTTACACATGTTTCATTAACTGGTGTTTGAAATTTAGCCATAGCTTTACATCTTTGAAAAGCATTGATAATAAACGCCATTTTTTCTGTTAAATAAAACCATAAAATCACAAATTAACTAATAAATAAAAGCTGAAAATAAAACAAATTTTAATAATTTAAAATGTTATTAAAAATAATAAAAAGTGTACTGTGTATAAAATCGTGAAAATTTAATATTTTATGATAATAATGATAATATACAAAGATAGATAACAATATTTTTATCAGGGTTATAAAAAATATCAAAAAATTCTGTGATGTATATGTTAGCGACGAGTCGCCAGTTATTTACTTATGTGGCCATAACTGCGCACGCGCTAGCAACTAGTCGCATATTTAGTATATAGTACTATCTAATCGTGCTAATATCAGTAATATCTAGTACCTATGAGTATGAGACATTCATTTCATAATTTCGTATTATGTGAGTCATGAACCAACACGAAATCGCATAATAATAAATAAATTAAATATCAAGTTTATCTAATGTTAATTAAATTTAGTATTTTAGTTATTTAGTCATTTTTATACTGAGTTTCTATTGTTATTAATATTTAATATTATTTTGTATTCTTGTGGTAGAATTTTTTCTTTAATCGAGCTTCTAATCTAATTAGTTATATTTTTATTATAGTTTAAACGGTATTTGCAAAAAGTAAAATGAACCGTATATTTGGGAAATCAAAAGAAAAGGCTCCACCTCCAGATATGACTGCTGTCATAAAAGGAGTAAGTATATGAACATATATGAAACAATGAAAGATAAATTTTATTATAAGTTTAAAGTTTTAAATTTCAGATGTACACGTAATTTATTTTTAAATTTATTTATAGGTAGATGATCGTGCTGAATCAGTAGAACAAAAAATTAATAGACTTGACAAGGAGTTAAAAAAATTGAAAGATCAAATGGCTAAGATGAGAGAAGGTCCAGCTAAGAATTCATTGAAACAAAAAGCATTAAGAGTCTTGAAGCAAAGGAAACAGTGAGCTATAAAAAAACATATATTATATAAGCCACATAATATTTGATTTTAAGAAATTTCACCCTTGTTAGCTGAGATTTTTCCCAGTGTTTAATCCCTAATAATAGGTAAAAATGTTTAAGTCTACTATTACTATACCTTATACTTTCTTTACATGATAGATGCAGACACAAAAAAATGAGCTGTGGCTCCTTTAGTCAGTTGTTTATGCTTACTGTTTTAACTATTGATTCTCAATTTAATTTGGATCATCACGTGTAGATTTTGAGAGTAGCGATGAATATATTATTTAAAATGTGTATTTTATTTTTTTGAACATCACCACCTTTTGGAATAAAATTCATCAATATTTCTGATTGTATATCTGTTCTAATTAGTACTTTAGGTAGTTAAAATTAAAAAGTAAAAAATACATAGTAATTTTCACAATAATCAAATAAAACAATGAAAAGATACTAAGGAAGTTTAGATACTTTTACAGAAATCCAGATCTTTAAAATTGTTTTTCTTTATTTAATTCAAAAATGAATAACTAATAGATTAAATTTTTTCACAAAATATTAATACAATTATTTTCTAGGTATAATACACATTTTTCATACATTCTTGGTATTTATACATGTTTTATATTATCTATTGTTTTAGATTTTTTTATTAATAAATATTTCTAAATATGCAAACTGTAGGATGATCGTATAGATATAGTTTTATATTTTCATGATTAAAGATGCATTTTTTTTAAAATATTTAAATTTCTTGGGATAAATATTAATTCTATATAGCTTCTTATATTGTTAAAACCAATCACAATTTTAAAAATCATAAATGATATTTGGATGGAGTGTTTGCTTTTTTTTCACTTTAGAATGATATTATTTATAAGTTATTATAATATATTTATTATAAATAGGTATGAAAGTCAAGCTGAAAACTTAAGAAATCAATCTTTCAATATGGAACAAGCTTCTTATGCAGTTCAGTCATTGAAAGACACTCAATCGACAGTAGTTGCAATGAAAACCGGCATGAAACAAATGAAAAAAGAATTTAAAAACATTAATATAGACGATATTGAGGTAAAATAAAATAATGTTAATATTTATTGATAGATTCAATAAGCGTTAATGACATTTTTTAATTAGTCTCAATTGACAAACTGAAAAGGCTATTCTAAATTTTACCCAAGCTACCTATTGCACACTAGGACATTTGTGACAGATTGAGTAACTAGTTTCACTTATGTAGTTATACCTAGGTTGAGATCCATCATAGCTAGTATTATAAAATGATAAATAGGAATATTATACTATGATACACAAGGTACCTACAATATTTTATAATATCAAATTGTCCAGTACATAAAGCCATAACTAAATATTAATCCTAAAGAAGTTTTAAAACTTTAAATATAAAATATTTTTATTTCAAGTACCTTCCTAAAAATTGTTATTTGACTAGATTTTTATTACTTAACATATTTTTTCAAGGCAGAATGACATTAAAGTAATTACGTCATTCTTGTTAATAGTTATCTAACATAATACTTAACAGTTACTAGTTTAAATTTAATAAACTTAATTTACTTTTTTACTTAATTAATTTCTACAGCAATGCAAAACTAAAGGTTTAACCTATATTGTTAGGAGGAAAGTAACTTACATAAAATTCTGAGTATTTATCTATTTAAAGAATTCACTCTTTGAAACATTAAATTATTTATAATTTTTCATTATTAATTATATATATTTAATATAGGATCTTCAAGATGAAATGGCTGATATGCTGGATCAATCAAATGAAGTGCAAGAAGCATTAGGACGGACATATGGAGTACCAGATATTGATGAAGATGAACTTAATGCAGAACTTGAAGCAATTGGTGATGAACTAGCTTTAGATGATGATACATCTTATCTAGACCAAGTGAATGTTCCTGACAAAGAACCTGGGCAAAAGGAAAAGGAACCTAGTAAACCTGGTGAAATTTCTGTAGATGAATTTGGTTTACCAAAAATACCAGCACAAATTTAACTTTGAAAATAAAATAACAAATTATATTAATTTTACTTTTACCATTATTTTTTTTAAGACTTAAAAAAGTATTAAATTACCATCTACTATATTATAATATTATATATTAAAAAAATGTGTAATTACAAGTTAAAAATATTTTTTTAAGAACATTTTTTCTTATATAATTACATCATATAAGTTTATTTACATTAAAAAATATATATATATTTGATTTTTTAAGCTCAATTCATGATTTGTTTTAATAGTAATTATGTAATTACCAACATTTTATAATTACATGTATTTTCATACAAGTCCATTTTAATAAAAACCGATTTTATGCTATGAATTTTACATAGCTAGTTTAAGAGTAACATACTCATTATTCATAAGCTTATGAATTGTAGTGTTTGCTTTCTTCTCTAAATTAGCATAATAAAATATAAAGTTTCTCAATACAATTAAGTAAGAAAAATTGTCTATGATTTAATAATGTAAAATGCTTAAAATGCAATTTTAAATTTTATCAACAATTATGCAAAATCAGAAGTTTTAAAGTTATTCTGATAATACATTTTTATTTATTGATTAATACAATACTGGACAATGTAAATTATGATATTTGATATAATATACCTAGTTGTTAATTATAATTATATTTTAAAAATAATAGTTAAATTAATACTACACACGAGTACTTAAAAGGCCACTTTACCCACATGCCTTGTTTCTGTTTTACATACAGGGTGATTGATTAAGCGTAAAACACTCATTATCTCGCGTGGAGTGGAGTGGTACGGGGTTACCCCGCAAAATGTTTGTCCACTACTCCGCTGGTCTAAATTTTAAATACGTATAACTCATAAACTACTCGCCCTAAATTTGATTTTTATGTCTCGAAATACTTAGAAAATTATTCTGCTTTGGAATATGAAATTAAAAATCTATGTTGTCATTCAAAAAAGTAAAAAACTTAAAAAATTATAAGAATAAAAAATATTTAAAAATATAATT
>VUJU01001394.1:39703-55851 GCA_009835225.1 Aphis craccivora | reverse complement strand
ATTATTTCGACTAGTTATGCTGTACACAGACACAAAAACAAACAAAAAAAAAAAACACACATCATTGTAAAATCAATACATTCTTCACTTCGTTCAGAATCTAAAATTACTATTATGTGTAAGAATGTTAACCAAAAATTAACGCCCTAACGCTCAAACATTAACTATAAACATAAGTAATGCATAATAGCACATGGAACGATGGAACCCACGTAAAAGTAGTATCTTTAGTAAATAAGGAAAATAACTATTAAGTTATTGTTAAATGTATATTTATTCACCGGGTACAATTGCATCACACTTGGTCACAGTAAAAGATTTTAATTGGTTAAATAACAATTTATGCATAGGTATAATATCAATTCAATACATTACATTAAAAATGAAATAAATTGACACTGCCAATCAACAAATAAACGTATATAATATAAGACGTATACGATTAAAAGTTTAAAAATGTGTGGGATTTAATTTAATGAATATAATATTCGAGAATTTGATTTATTAAAAATAGAAATAGGTATATACGATATTATACAATATGTAATAATAAATATAAATAAATACATCTACAAAACATATTTTGCAATTTTTAGCTGTAGGCATTATAAGTGCACTTTAATCACGAAAATTGTATAATAATATACCTACCTATAGTTGCGTTGTTTTCTCGTTTTTTGTTTTTAAAGTTTTTTCATAACTTTATTTAGAGAAAAACATACATTTCATTTGATTCTATTTATATTATATTCATTAGTTAACTATGGTTTTATTTAAAACCAGCTGATATTATTTTTTACAAATGAATGTTTTTTTCTTGAAAGAAATTTAAAAACGTGCACATGGAATTTTTCTTCAATACAACTTAATAATAGACGTGCATCTCTGTAGAACTGTGCGTCTGTGCATAATCATAATTATTACATACCTATATAAAGGTTATTACTCAATACTTTTGGCAATTTCAGTACCTACGATTCTTTCACTTTAATTCTATACAATTTAACCATAGTTTTTAATATATATATATTGTTACATTGGCATCTGGAACACTACATAAGATGTATAGAAATTAGAAAGTTTGTGATTACAGTAAATCATAGGTATAGGTAGTATAGACTGTGCGCATGGGGTGCACTGCAGGGCCGCTCAACTGGAATCTTTTTAAGGGCATAGTAAAATTTCAAATTTGTCTATAGGTAATAGGTATATTATTTATTTAATTATAACAATATTATCGTGGAGATCATAAAAATTCCATCTGTCTTAATAGTGAAATAAAATTAAAAATAGAAGTATACTTGTGTACCCCTGTCCACTACATACATTTTATTCATTTATTCATTTAATAAAAACATTGTACACAAAACATGTACTATTGTTATATGTTTATAGACTATAGCCGATAGGAAACAGGAAAATTCATTCCTAATCCTTCTTTAATAAAAATTATTACATAATTACACATTTACTTTATATATTATGTATATTGTAGGTATATACAATTTTTGTTATTAAACCGAACTTTTTTTTTAAATTTTTAAAAATGTTCTCTTTTTTTATTCATAATTGTAATTATATCATTTTATTTTAAAGAATTAATTGTATTTAACCATTAGATAATAAATGATTATACAAAATACAATTTAAATTTAAATAATTATTTATAAATTTAGTTTATTTATTTCCTATAATATAAGCTTATATTTAAATAAACATTGACATTGGACATTTATAAATACCATATCAATAAAAATCAAAGAATAAAAAACTACCCATATATTATATGTTTAAATATTATATATTTATTATAATTTTTATTCTATTTTTGTATTATTTTATGGTTTCAAATGTTTCAATCATAGTGAGAATTTATTATTTCAAATAAAAACTAAGCACAGTAACCCCCAAATGTTTATATGTTGATATATTGTATTTGTCGCTAAGCACTCAAAACTCGTTTGCTGGTATCAAATTGTTGACCATATATAGCACGACTTTTGTCGAATCTATTTCTAGTGTATGTACCTATAATAACATTCGCAGATATTATATTTCAGGAGATGTATTCGTGAACATGTATCTTTTGTTCAGCTATTAATTGGTTCGTATTGAATTAAAATTATTTTATTTATTTACCATAAATCATATTATACTGATTAAAATGATACGATGTGTTACAATTTATCTAGATCAATAATTATTATAGTATGCAGGTAATATATAACGTAATATTTTAACGAATAATATTCGTATATTTATCCAGTTATTCAAATTCATATTGATGAATGGTTATGAGCATAAAATCGCTCTATTCCTAAAGCCCTGAAGTAACATCTAACATGCTACAGAATACACCCCATACCTAGCATATATCCCCGATAGTCAACGTCTCAACAGACCTGTTAATATGGACATCGAATACATTGTTGTAGTTACAAATAAAAACATATTTATATAGCATTCACACAAAAATAATACGAATAAAGAATAATAGGACGGCATTAGTACGCGCGGCTCGTTAAAATTATAATTATAATTGTGACGTACAAAGAAGTGAGACGAGAGCGCCATAATAATCAAGCGTGAACTTTTAAATCGACCTTGGTAGAGGTAGTATTTTAATGAAAAATAAAATACTGTAAGTACATATTTATGAGAATACTTGTATGCAGTCGTTCGCAAGATATTATATATTATACAGTATATTGTACCCAAGGACATCCATTTGTAGTGGCAAGGGGGACTGTCCCTCTCCTGGCTTTTCTGTTTCTATTATGCACTTATACATAATATATATTATACTTGATACATTGAATAAATAAAATTGATGATAATAGTGTTCGTTACAGTTCTTGTTTTAAAATTGGATTACCCTATAATAACTTATGATAAATTAACAAATACTTGAAATAGGTAGGTACTATAATTATTGTATGAATACAGTCATATGATATTATAATATGTAAACTTACATATTTGTAGCAGTTAACACTTAACAGGTTAACAGAAACATCAATACAATTGAAAAAATACAGTGTCCCTCTAGATTTTCGAAGATGGAAGCCCTTCAATTTTGTACCTATAATGCGATAATTATTACAAATTAGAATTTGCATTATGATTCGTTCAATATTAACGCGGCTAAGCCCAATCTAATTATGGGTCCTTTAAATCTGAAAACCTTATGTAACTTGAACTTTTCAAAGATATAAACCATGTGAATCATATCTGATGGATGAAAATCGCTGACATTTGTTTTGTGTTTTTAAATCATTATTGATAGCAACAGACAGGGCGGAATCCCTTTATCACTATAGATTGTCTTACGCTATAGACTTACTTATTTTTGTCGTCGACCGTGGTCATTCACTACGCTGCAGCTAAATAAGTTATAGCATTTATTATAAATACTCAGTGATGACAAAGTTCTTTATAAAAATGAACTATGTTCAAGTTCAAGTTCAAGACATTAAATATGAACTAGTTCAAGTTAAAGTTCAACACATTTAATATGAATTAGTTCAAGTTCATAGTTGAACTAGTTATATATAATATAAGCTAAAAACTAGTTCATATTATTTTCAAGAATAAAAAACTTATCTAAATAAAATGTGTTAAAAAATAAAAATTGCCAAATATATAATTATGTTCCATGAAAATTTAATGAGCAAACCCAAAACTTTTAAGATCATAGGTAATAAATAAGAACTTATTTTACGTTCAAATTCATTTCTTGAAAATTGAACTCGTTCATGTGAAGTTCACAAAATATGAACGCGTTCTTTCCCATCACTGTAAATACTAGTATATTAGTATTTATAATCAATGGTTAAAGTGGTTATAGTATAGCTGTTTTTTGAGTGTTCAACAATAAAAGCTGAATATTTACATTAATACAAAACATATTATGATAGCTACGACCAATACACTATGTCATTAAAGGGTTTCACATGATGATTTTGACGTCGCAGTATCTTTTGATGGCGATTTTGATGACTTCATACTTGCGTTTTGCGCTTCAGGACAAAAATCTACCAGACCAGTGGAAGACGCAACGAGACGGTGTGGCAGTAGACGACGACTCTGTAGCGGCATATTTACCAGCATACGCAATACCCGACGGATCACCGGTGGATCCTTGTGTGACATGCAGACCTCGCCGAACTACGCACAATTGTCGGAGAAACACTTTGGATGGGTGTCCAAGTCGGCCCAGCTCGACCTGCGGCACCACAAAACGATGCAAGTCCCAAGCACGTACAAGATCTACGAAATGCCTCTGTTCCTCGTCATCTTCTCATCCTGCTTCCTTCTCTTCCACCGAAAAAAACCATGAAACGTAGCAATCGTTCTTCCATCTGTGTCAAACCGAACCACACTAGACTGAAAGGTTTCATTTTCTAACCGTTATAATAATAAATTGAATATAACTTAACACGTCTTTCATATTATATACATTTTTTTTTTATATATATATAACGTGTGTGTAAATATTATTATTTTGATGATATATATTTCAATAATATTATACCCATGAGTGTTAGAAATGAAATAGGTACGTGTTGGTTTTTTTTAAGTGGATACCTATAGGTAATTCTATACGAATAACAATTTGTTATGCTACCCACTTACATTGCATCGATAATCGATATTGCAGAGGTCGTCATTATAATAGTCACAAGTCATACAAACAAATGCATTGTACTAACACATATGTACAGAATATAGCACCGAAATATATAACGCAACAAATATTTATATTTATTTATATAATTAATATAATATATTATGACTATAGTACCTAATATTGAATGATATAGTTTAGTAATAACAAATACTTACCAATATATA
Organism: Aphis craccivora; assembly: GCA_009835225.1. Classification (NCBI taxonomy): domain Eukaryota; kingdom Metazoa; phylum Arthropoda; class Insecta; order Hemiptera; family Aphididae; genus Aphis; species Aphis craccivora. The sequence goes on along the minus strand of VUJU01001394.1, from coordinate 50,997 downwards.
TTTATAATATAATATTTGTATTAGGTATACCTATAGGCTATAGCCTCTTAAAGCATTGAATTATGAAGTTATAAAGATTATTATTATTATTTATATCGACATATGGTATAGTATCTCTTATTGCACCAACAATTAGCAAACAGCAACGCAGTGACTCATTCATAGAATTTTTTCTTTTAAATGTATTGTCGCATAGACAAAGTGATCTTAATAATTTATTTTATGAAAATTAAAAATGATTATAAATATCTTCTTCATACCCTGAATTTTTCCGTGATATCGTTTTAAATTGTTAATATATTATGTGAGATAATATTATTGTGACCGTTATTGTGGTAGCGTACTCTTGCTTGTGAGTTGAAATCGTTTGTGTGTAAATTAGAACGTTAATCGACCAGAAGATCGCGCTTTATAAACCATTTAAAAATGAATGGTAATAATAATATGGTGTCAAGATGACACCAATAAATTAAAACTTCTAGACTTCTAGAGAATTAACAAATTTAGTTTTGAATATTTTTTTTATATTAATATACTGTTATAATTTATTTAAAATATTTTTCTTGAAGATTGAATCTTTTTTATTTTTTTTCACTTGGATGTATAATATTTTAAAATTATTATTGTTTATTAAGGTTATAAAAGTTATTCCTATATATCAAGGGTGTATTTCAGAAAAGTTAACTTTTAAAATCAATATTGGTCTGGAGATATTATGTAATAAAATTCTAATATAAAGTATTATCTTTACTATATCTATTATGATCACCTTAAGAAAATTACAATCGAAAGAAAAATAACTTCTCTTCCATTGCAGGACACACCACTGTTATAGTCTATAGATACAGGTACATATTATTATAATCCACTATCTTTAGAAGGAGCGACCGAACATACTCGTAGAGACCGTATAGGTAGTTGAATTATACCTACAAAATAATTTGCAAATATTCAGGAATTTGACAAATTTTTGTCAATATTTCAATTTCAAATGCTAATAAAAAAAATTGTGCCTATATATTCTAATAATTTTTTAAGCACTGTAAGAATAAGTTATGAGGAACTTTACATTAAATTTTTAAGTATTTTGATAGTTCCAAAAAAATGTTATTGACACTTCAAAAAAAATTTTTCAGGAAAATTGGAAAACTTTCAGTTGTCTATAAATAGCTCAAAAAATTCAAAATATTTTGAAAATTAAATCATGTAAAAAAAATGCTAACCTAAATAACTGATGAAATTTTCAAGTATCTACGACTTATACTTTTTGAATAATAACAAATATTTAAAATCGTTTGGGATAAATCGTTATCGTTACGCTATTTCGTAAAACTTTAATATTCAAACCCGCTTAAAATTTTCCCTATAATGATACTTCGAGTTTTCTCTATAGATACTTGAAGGAAAACTTAGTGCTGTATTTTTAATCCTTAGTTATAAACACAAATTTTTTTATGATTTTTCAACTTCAAAATTACTTGCAGATTTTTGCGTTTTCGACAGATTTCGTAAAAATTTGAACTATAAATGCGTTTAAAAAAAAATTGTGACTAACGATTTTTAATTTTTTTTTTTAGCTACAATAAGAACAACTCATAAGGAATCTTGCATTAAATTTTCAAGTGTTTTTGGTCATCCAAAATTTTTTTATCGACACTTCAAAAAAAAATTCTCATAAAAATTGAAAATTTCTATGGTCTATAAATAACTCAAAAAAAGTCAAAAATGTTTGAAAACTTAACTGTATATAGATAACAGTGACATAAACATTTGGTGAAAATTTCATGTATTTACAGTGATTAGTTTTTGAATTAGAACCATATAAAAAAAGTCAATTTGGTCGAAAACTGGTTTTGCAAAAATATTCCCGTTTTTCCGTAATTTTTTTTTTTTGTTTTTCTCGATTTTTTTGAAAACTGTTGAAAAATGTTTACTTTTGACCTCTATAATACACCAAGGATATTCACTTTTCCATGGGAAACCACTCCCAAACTTTGAAATTGGAGCATTATTTCAACTAGTTATGCTGTACACAGACACAAAAAAAAAAACACACATCATTGTAAAATCAATACATTCATCACTCCGTTCAGTATCTAAAATGCATAAATGTTACAATATGTTACAATTTTTCAAAAAGTATGTCAATGACTTGTGTGTTAAATAGTAACTACAAAAAATACGTCAATAATTTTATTGTTTTAATCAATTGAACATTATCATATGGACAAGTATTAATTATTACAAAACAGTGATTTGTTACATTTTTCAACTTCTTTTACAATAAATCCACCATGTACATCTATATCCTCAATGAAAGCGTCTAAATTAAATTCAACCTGTTTTATATTACTTGAAGACTTGTGTAATTTCTGACCATTGACATGAGTTACCTACAAACCAAAAATATTAATTTTAACATGAAATCACTTTTATGACATAAAATATTTTAACAATTACCTTAAAGTCAACTTTATTAAATACATTAGGTTTAAAAACAACTCCTATTACATTGCCTCCATATGTATCATGAAAAAATAATGCATATTCAGAGTAGCTATCCTACAATTTATAAACCAAATATTAGATTTTTAATAAAAACATCAATATATTAATTATATAAAAATATACACATACCCTTAGGACATTTAGTAACTCTTGAACTGGATTCAACCCAACAATTGGTATTTTTTCTTTATCTTCAGGTGGTTCTAACGAGTAAATTTTGGCCATTTTAGCATCAACTGCCATGTGTCTTAGAGGGTTCATTATGTTCCTTAGCCTTATTAATATATCATATTTATCTAACGAAGGTCTAAATATTTGCTATTCAATATTAAACAAGATTAAATGGCAATTAAATATGTTTTATTTTTTTATAATTTAAGTAATTTAACTAATTAGTAATTACTTTTAAATTTTCTACAGTGCCATTTTTTAATAAGCTTTCTTCAGCTATATCTAAAGCCTTTCTAGACAAATGCATAAGACGAGCTAGTATTGTAAATGAAGGGCCTTCTTTTGTCCACGATGTACCATCTAAGTCATAAGGTGTAACTAGTAGCATTGCAGGTCTTGGAGAATTTTTTTGTTGGCTAGCAATAGAACATTCCAATGATGAAATATGATCTTCTAGATTAATAAATTAGATTATTAATCACCACAATATTAAGATTTTGTTAATATAAAATAAAATAGTACTTGGAATATCATTGTTGAAATTGATAACAATAAATTCTCTAAACCAGTCAGTTGTTGCTAATTTGCGCAAAAAGTGCAAAAAACCAATAGTTGGTTGACAGGTTACTTTAAATGGTTCGGGCTGTAAGAAATAGCTAGCCACTAACAATTCAATACACATTTCTGGGAAGTGAAAATTATCAATTAGCTGACTTCTAAGCCATCGTTTAGCTAAACAACAAGTTGGTCCATATGATGGATATTGAACACTAAGACTAAAGACAAATAACTTGAATTAATTAATTTTTAAAAAATTATTAATAAATTATATAAATTACCCATGCAATGAACTTGTTAATGTGGGCAACTGAACCATTGATCTCTCTAAATACAGAGATTCTTCAGTATCTCTGTACCGGATCATACCATCTGGCATTAATTCTTTTTTAAGAAGTGATACTTCACCTGGATAATAAATACGAAAACGGAAAACAAAACCATTCTAAAAGTAAAATAAAAATTATTAAATATAATCAGTATATTATATTAGTTTCTAGATAAGTTCTAGAACATACTTTCATGATATCTATATGATTAACAAATGGTTGACAAGTTAAATTACAATCCTTTTGTAACCTTGCAGCTAGATTTATATAAAAGGCTGTAATCATTCTTTTTACAGCGTTCAGTTCATTAGGCCATTTTCCACTGGTTGCAAATTGTAATACACCTAAATTTAAAATAGTTTAAAAAGAGAAATGATTATTGCAGATAAACACACCTTCAATTGGTTTGACAAATCCAGGAGCTATTTTCATTTCCTCATCTGTTGGTGCCAATATACAATTTCCTTTAGTCTTCCTTTGTTTTTTATTGTCAACGTGAGTTCTAGATAATGGTGGTATAACATCAGCATATCTCAACACAGATGATACTCCTTGTACTGAACTTACAGTTAAAGGTAACCCTTCAAGTTGACGAATTAATTTTCCTACGTCATTAAAATTATCAATACAACACAAACTTGCCGCTTCTCCAGTACTATAATCAAATCCAACTGGCATTATCTAAAATTATACATAACCTTAAAGTATATATTCTATAAAAATAAAGAAAATATCACAAATTATTTATAGATCATATCAATACTAAAGAAGTAGTGAATAACAGTTTTAATTTAATATGTACATCTTGTTCTTACATAAAGTATACTTAATAATTAAACACAAACAGAGACAACAAATTTGGCAGGAAAGGTAATAAATGTACTATAAATCAATACTACCCTTTTAATGTCATAATATTATAATTATATAAGCAAAAAATAATTTTGTTTAAAATTTCAACGATCATTACACCCGTCTTATTCCTGTCAATACTAATATTATTTTAGGTCCAATTAATAAAAATAATGTGATATATATTGCCAAACAAAATTATAAATTAAACAATTATAAAGACGTTTTAATTATGTTAATGTATACTCACAAATGGATTCTCTAAAACTGATTCTGCTTGATCAGCAATATAAATAAATTTTTCTGAAGAAATTGATAATTTATGTAAAAATACATATTTCACAATATCTCTAATAATACAACGCTTTTTACTAATAGCCACTTTACTATCAGCCCATACAACTGCTTCGCAAACATCTCCATCTTTAAAACGTCGTAATTGAGATTTTTCACCCCAAAATGAACGAAACTCTTTAGCCTACAATTTATAACATACAAGATATAATATTTCTAAAACAAGTTTTAGTAATATTAAAAATACTACCTCAGGTAAATTTGCAATTGGACCACGTTCAACCACTGAATTTGCTTTTTGAGTATTTAACTTTAAACCTATCAAAAAATTACTAAATGGTTCTTGAGTTTTTCCCATGACAACAGAGTCTTGAAAAACATTGAAACACATGTCAGTTATACGATCACCAAGACTGGAAAGTAATAATGGTTCAATAATTTGCTGAAATTGCAAGGCTAAATCTTCCCTTAAATCCAATTTCAATTTTTTAACACTGTGTTGACTAACTATATCCTTTATTATCTTTATGTCATTGAAACTATAATAAAGTATAATTATGATTATTAAATATATATTAATAAACACTTGTTAGCATGTATAACTACTTGATAAAATGATCAAATTGTTGAAGAAAAGAAGCTTTAGTTAAAAACAGACATGGAAACGAATTCATGTTTGAGTTATCTAACATTTCAACAGCAAAATTGCTTTCATTTTTAATCTGTAAAAATATTAAAATAGTATTAATTAATAAAAAATAAATACAATTTTAAATTTAACTTACATGAATGTAATTAGATTTAAAAACATTGGCACACAGATTTAAGTATCCTGAAGAATCAACAAATACAACTTGAAATGAAGAATGGTAATCGGACATTAAAGGTAATTTAAGGTTATTATCTTTTTTGCTTTCATTATCCACTAAAGTAATACCATCATTATGCCAATTAGATTGTCCTAAAAAAAAAAAATTATTTTAAATTTTATAATTAAAATTATTAAAATAAAGTAACATACCTAAATTTAACCAAACATTCCTTATTATTTGATAGCTACTCATAAATTTGTTTATTTTATGCTTTTTAAACAAATACACAACATACATTGACAATATATAGTTAGTGATATTTCCAATCCCCTAAAAATCAAATAATATAATTGAATATTTAAATTATTAACTAGGTTATATATAAACAAAAACACTCACTCCAAGATTTTTTTGAGCAATCCAAATTTTTAATAAAATCAAAGCATCTTGAACATTTTGATTGATTTCAATTATTTCTTTTAGCAAAATTTCATTTTCATCCATTACTAAATCTTGCAAAATTAGTGAATTGTAATAAGGTGTTGAATAATTTTTCGAATCTGTATTATTAACGTTTAAACTATATACATATTTTATATTTTAAAATAAAAAAAAGTATGTATTCAAATTACCATAATTTTCTACACTTGTATTAAAATACCATTGACCATTAATATTGTTGGTATTTGGAGAAAATTTATGTAGGCTGTAAATATCTTTTTCGGGAACCACTCGTAAACAAAAACAGCACTTTTTACCTAATGTACCAATTGGTTTTACAATAAGTGAAGGTAAATAATATGACTGACTTCCAAAAGAAAACTGTACATCATCATTATCGATCATAAATGGTATTTTCATTAATTCTTTAGCAAGGCAGTGCAGGTAAAAAGCCTTTTTGCGTAAATATTTTTCATCAGCATAGTCTTTTTTATGAAAAAAATTCTAAATAATTTGTAAACATTAAAGCAATTAATAATTTCAGTTTCAAATATATAATTAATTTACACTTACTTTTCCCATTACAATTGAAATATCGACTTTAATTAATGGCATTATGGATGTTCCTAATGAATGGGAACCTACAATTTTTACAGAACATGGCTTGGTAAAACGAAAAGTTCCATCTGTATTATTTTGAGGGTTTAAATGAAATGGTGTATTAATTTCAGATACATTCATATTTGATAATAATTCCTGAAAACAAACATAAGTAAAAATTATTTTAGATCGTAATTTTCACAATTTATTTTTTAAACATGTTGGAAAATTTTTGAAGTAAACCTCGAAGTAAACTGAGTTGTAAAAAGTTGATTTTGTGTTATTTTAATGTTAATATTGGATACTTTGTAGATGAATTAGGTCACAATAAATGTATTATAATTATAGTTAGGTAACTAGATTTTAAAACTTCAATCAATTAGCTTCAAAAATATATCAAGAAATAAAATAAGGCTTATAGTGGTATGGAAAAAATTACATTAAGATAGCTAGGTAAGATAACTTAACCAATATTTTAAACCATATTAAAATACGCAATAAAATTGGATACCTCATAATTTATACATAGGTAAAGAACCTACTGAAAACAATTAATAAGTGCCTTTCCAAGTGGCAAGTGTAATTTGGTGTGTCAATAGTTAATGGAATAAAATAGTTTAATACAAATTTTAATAGGTATACTCAAAATATGTACTTTTTTATAATCCGTCGTGTCCATATCTTGTAATACAGCTATGCTAAACTTATCAAACCATTCTTGGATTTTGTCTAAAGTAGATTGTTTTGGTTTCACTTCTTTTAACATTTCGTCAATTTGCAAGCGAAACATATTTGACAAGAAAAGGTTTTCTGTTTCTCGGAGTTTATTCAACTCTTCAGCCGTAGGTGGTTTAATCCTCTTTCCTCCATCAGGGTTTTGTTTCTTTTTACGTTTTTTGCCACATTCGTCGCCGTTAGTCAGCTCCATCGTTGAAATCGTGTCCAAAGTCATAATAAAAAAAAAAACAAATTAAAAACGTGAAGTTAACAACTGCGTCTCATAGGACAATACTATGAATTATGTATAACAGTATAACCGATCTGTTTGAGACGTTAAAACTTAAAAGTGCACGTGCACGTGTTTAATTCATATCTTCCACTCTTCTACACAGTACACACCACTATAATAGTTTCGTTGATAATTCGTATTCTAGATAACAAATAAACAAACGTAAATAATAACAAAATATAAGACACTGATAAAATGTTTATAAAACGATAACAGTCAATCTCAACGAACAGGGCTGGCAATGTTCCGGCATGATGGTGCGCAGTTAGTGTAAACCTCTTTGGCAACGATTTTCTGCCAAGATACGCCCCCACCATTTCGTCGTTATCACAAATCACAATCACCATCTCCCGAAATCGCGTTGAATTCAGAGAATTATTATTATTTTTTTTTTTCAATAAGCGCCCGTATTCGCCAACAGGTAGACGTCGTTATCGTGCGCGATCGTTTTCCTCCGTCTCCGTCGCCGAACATTTTTATTCCATATTATATTATTATTTTGTTGTGTTTGTTATTGTTTTTACTTTTTACTGTGAATGACGTTAAGTGCAATTTTCAAAATATCATTAATCGACAATTTTTCGCCGTCGTTTTTTTTTTTTTTTTTTTTATGATCGTTCAACATGTTAGCGGTGTTGTTGTCGCAAATGAATACCAATTGTTCCGATATTTCATCTGGGCTTTTGGTTTGTGTAACGATATAATGGCATTTATGTTCCACGATACTTAATAAATCGATTCGCGTGGTTTATATTTAAGTTTTTTTTCACTGTTTCTCTAGAGTAGCGATTTTCCCACGTGAGCCCACAGTGATTAGAAAATGTGTATCATATTATATCAATTGCGCATCGCATCATGTAAATGTAGTGCACGCGTTTTATTGAAATTTTGTTGATGTACCAACAAACGTGTAACAGATACCATTCTACTATTCGTCCTCGAACGAATAAAACACCGTTTTTGACGGTCTGAACGATTGTTTAACCCCCCTCCCCGGTAAACGATCAAACGCCAAAGCGTCGTGGGACAATGGCAAACCCAAGAAAGTTTAGCGAAAAGATTGCTTTGCACAATCAGAAACAAGCAGAAGAAACGGCAGCTTTTGAGAAAATTATGCGTGAGGTGTCTGACGCCACTAATGTTAAGGTATGATGACATGATGTTAGTATATACCTGCAACTGCTTTTTCTTATCATTTACCTCAATCCCATTAACAAATGTGAATCTAATTAATGTACTTAAAAATTTTATACCAGGCGCGGATCCAAGGGTCTATAGCCCCCCCCCCTTATATCTATCTGGAGCGTGTTTATTACATATAGGTACTTAGCTATACTTTAAGAACCAATTTGTTCATTACATAAAATCCTAAATTTTTCCTGAAAAAAAGTAATAATCATTTTTTGACTTCAATTGATTTGACTGTACCTACTTACATTTGGAATCCTAGATATTATAATTATTAATCAAAACCTATTAGGTAACTTATCTAAATAATAAATGATAATTAAAATTGTCTAAATGTAATTAATCTATTCAAATGGGTTGATTTATTAATTTACTGTTTTGTAAACTGCAAATGAATTTTGTTATGTAATTTGTCGTGTTTTACCTACATACATTTTTTAATAGTCTATTCATCGCTAATGAATCTTTAGTTTGTACTACCTATATAATTATGTTGTATTTGAATCATATTTAAAAATATGTTTTTATCTTGTATCTTTATTCACTTATTATTTGCAAATATTGTTGTAGGTAGACTTTCATATAATATAGATAAACAAATGAGAAGGTAACTGAATATATAAAATATGTTTATTATGTACCTATTAACATACATGTAGGCTTTCTTCTAACAACAATAATGTTTATACTTAATATTGTTATTGGGTATTATATATTTATATAAACTAAACTTCAATTTATTCCATATTTTTCGTCTCCAAATAAGTTGACGGTACATTGGTCTTCCATTAAGGCTCTAATTATGTAATCTACAACATGAATAAATATTATGCAATGTAGATTTGTAAGTTTGTAAACAAACATGTAAATTATTGTTACCTGCCATTTTTAAGTTATTATAACTTATGTTCTTCTTTTTGTTTTCTTCTATTATTTTTTTTTGTTCTTATGTTTTATATTGGTTCCTGTTTTAAATGATTATAAAATTTTATATTTTAATATAAGTAATTTGTACTGAATACAAGTTATACCTATTTAGTAAAAAAAATAATTTAAACTTATTTAAATGGATTTTTTAAAAAAATTTTCTATATGAAATAAGAATTAGAAATATTTTTTCTATCTATTTACCTATAATAAGGCATAGGTGATAGATGTTTTAGTAATATGAAAAGAAAATAAACATTTTAATTTTTTAAAATATCATTTACTTAACATTTAAGTACACTACTTACCTCGCTGCTTACAGATATATTGAATAATAAATATTGACCAATTTATAATATGATGAAAAATAAAAAGTGAAGGTATGTCAATAGTCAACAATATGGACATAACTAATTTCTTGCAAATGTTAAATTAAAAAGTTCAAGGAAAACATGTATTATTTAGGTATCTAAATAACTGATTTCTAGTTAGGAAGTTAATAACTCTTCATTCCTACTTATGTATTGTAATTTATAAATAGTATCTAAGCCTATTGAATATCAATTAGTTTGAACTAAAAGTTTTTAATATGTAAAATATTAGAATACTTAATAGGTAACCTACTTCATATGTTTGTATTTTATGCTAGCTATAATTTTTTATTTTTTATTAAATTATATTTAACACAATATAAAATGTAATAGAAACATGTTTCATACATAAGTATATTATTACAAATATTAACGTAAGTTTGTTTTGTTAGTGCTACTAATTAAAGTTGGCAACAATGTTGCACATGTGTGGTAGTTTTGTAGTTTTAAGTGGTTGGTGGACTAAGCTTTTGTCATTTAATCACTATTTAATTCTTGTTTGATGCTATATGAAACTGATTTATAATGAGTATTTACAACAATAAATATTCCTACAAAACAACTAAAAATGGTTTACTTTTAACATTATTTAAGCTGGATAATTTTTTTAATTTCTATCTTAATACTGCTTGCTCAATCCTAGTGGTTGAAGAATTGTAAATATTTTTCATTTATTATTTCATGAAATACAATGTCTCACATCATACATAACTTTTGCTTTGGATTTTATCAATTATTTTTAGTTTGCAAGTTTTACTTTACCAAACCAAGTGATTCCCACTTGTTAGTGAATTATTTCCTATATTATCCAATTAACCAAGTAAATAGTATTAAATAACATAAGGAATTAATTATGTGTATAAATTTAAAAGTAATTTTTAGAAATAATATTTTTATCTAATAAAGTATTATGCCTCCGTTATTTAAAAACTGAAGTAGTTACTTACCCGTTATGTTATGAAATTGTGCATGTCAAATGAGTGTAACATAGTAAAGTTGCCAGTATATTGACTGTCAAGGTAAACATTAAAACAGTACAAATGTAAAATAAAAATAAATAACTGCTGTTTGAATAAAATAATTATGTAGTTAGGAATCTATTACATACATTAACTTACCTGCCAGAAACTAAACATACCTATTTAATATTTCAATCAAAAATTCTCTTAAATAACTATGTAATGTAAATTTAAAATGTTACATTGAAAAATCCCTTTGATTACCCCCCCCCCCC
>VUJU01001394.1:2242-39691 GCA_009835225.1 Aphis craccivora | reverse complement strand
ATAGTGATCTAGATGATATAAAAACTATAAAAAAAATTATTGTTCATAAATCTTAGATTTTAAGCCGAGTAATGTATTAATTAATTAGTAATGTAAAGCTTTTAAAATTATAATTTAAGAACTCTAATCCGTTAAAAAAAATTAACAAGTAAATATTTATAGAATCAAATAATAAATTAATGATTATAAAATAAGTAATGTATATAAATTATATATTAAAATGAGGTGTTATTTGTAATAAAGATTGTGAACTTTAGGAACATAGTAATGAACTGTAACTGTAAACTATATCTAACCTAACTAAAATAAACAATTTTAAAATTGTTTATATTTATCAAAAATTATTATACTTAAATAAAATAATCAAAAAATCCAATATAAATTTTATATCTTAACTGCAGTAGTTGTGGTGATAAAATCCTATTGTCTTACATCCCAGTAGTAAATTATATACGATAGGTACATTTGAATGCACTAATAAACTATGTTAGGCCTTAATATAAAATTACTTTTTGAAATAGATACAACAAAAACAGTAAGCAGATAGCAAATGATCAATAATTTATTGTATTTAATTTAGAAAATAATGTGATTTCAAATAAATGCAGTATAATCATAAAAACGCATCATTTGAATAAGTTCTTTGAATGAAGAACTCATTTCTGATAAATTTGATGATGTATCTTCAAATTTATTTAACTAGTCTAATATTAGTCTATGACAAATGACATAAACTTAGAATTGAAGAATTTACTAATAAAAATTATCTATAATCTATATACAAGTCTAGCCACGTTTTAATTTATATCTGAATAAGATAATTATTATTGTTGATTTAAAATGTATGAATGTTATAATTAAAACTAAGACTCGTGTTTCAACATTTTGTTTTAATTCAAAATTATTTTTGTTTTTTTATGTGTAAATAACCTAAGTACCTATTACAATAGTTTTAGTATAAAGAGGTACTATTATATTTAACTAGCTTCATATCATAATTTGTAAAACTGTTATAAATCATACATTTTTTAGACAATATTGGTATTTTCTGTTTTTATTTAAAAGTTTATATATGTAGTATACCATAATTGATAAGTCCTGTTCATAATATTATATTTTTGCATAGTAGGTACTAGGTACCTATAATACAAAAATAAAATCAACCAATAACAAAATAAATGCTGACTTATCATTAATTTTATAAATTAAGAAACAAATATAGTTTATTATATTCTTGAAAAATATATATCATACTATCTGTAAAATATAAATTTATGTTTTATTTGTGTATTAATGATATGTTTCAATCATTATACTAATAAATAACAAACACAACATTTGAATCGAAAATACGAGTATAATAATTTAGATTACGTAATACGTATTAATTTATATAATTTGTTATTTTGAAAATCAATGTCCAATTATATGATTTTTTTTTATGCAATCAATACACTTAATAAAATACCAGGGATGACACTTCTATATAACAGATCTTGAGTATAACTTTTCATTGAATAAATCAGTGTAAATTAAGTTTTAATGATTAATTATTGCATACAGAAACTAATTTCAAGTTTCTATAAATTTATTTACAACAAATAACAAAATTATATCGTTATTATATGATTAAATATGCAATTTTGTCAAAATTTGAATTTTAAACGCTTTTTTAAAATAAATTGTTACTGTTTTGTAATATTTTAAAAATATCATAAGAACATATTATGGGGAAACTTGTACTCAATTTTTAATCTTTTCACTCATAAAAGTATTATCAGGTACAAATCAAAAAAAAAGTAAAATTTCAAATATGTATTAATTAGGTACCTACACAAAAATAGAGCTAAATTATTTTTGTAGATTATCGGTTTCATAAGAATGCTATTATTATTATGAATATTTTAAAAATATCAAGTCTATGGTTATTTGTTCTTAAAATAAAACGAAACAATAAAATTTATGTTTCTCCGGTTTTTCCCGATTATTTTAAAATATACTTAAAACATTGTATTTCTAAAGTTCCAATTCCAACTATGCCTATAATTAGTATCTATCACTACCAGTACCAGAAACATGAGTGTAGATAGGAAATATTTCCGTAGGGGGTTTTAGTCTAGATATATACATTAAATTTAACTCACAATATATATTTTAAAATTATTTTTTCTTAAATTTCGGGGGGTGTTTGAACACCCAAAACACCCTCCTTACCTACGCCCATGATCAGAAACCATTTTCAATGATGAATATTGAAGTTTCTTATTTCTACAAAAATCATCACAGACACACTTAGAAAACACATCGTTATATTCGACTTAGTATCTTATGATTCCATTATAATTATGATTTGTTTAGCTTCTCATGTTAGATTTCCACTACCGTGTCGTAGAAAAATTAATATAACTTGTATTTTTTTGATAATGTATTACCAGTGGTGCTGAAGTTCAAAATTTTACCTATTACATTAGACACCTCCACAGAAAATTTTAACACCCACCTATTTCTTATATTTACCTTACCTTACTTACACCAAGTATAGTTTTTATGTTGTCTATTAAATAAATTGTTTTATCAACATTAAAAAATAACAGACAAATAAGTAAAATATCAGTGTATCTTTATTATAACTACTAAATTTTTCTAAATTTGTACACTCAATGACAAAAATCATCTCCTGCCTACTAAATTTACCTATGATAATAGTCATAGGTAAATATATATTTTGGCGCCATTGTGTGTTGCCGAATTTTGTTTACCCATGGAACATTGACGCGACACGATGTAAAGGAAAGCCAGCTTCAGTTAAAAAATCCTGCATAATATAGTGATATTATATTTACCTCTTTTATCATGTTTTAATTGTGGTATCGATACAATTATTTGTCTGTATTTCAACTGCATTTTAATAAGTTAATTTATAGGTGTCATACATGATGTTTATACATGCAATATACAGTTATAGTTAAATAACGTACCTACGTTCTAATAGAATGCAATTCTATGATGGATGGAACGAGTTCAGCTAATTCTAAACGATTTTCGTGTATTCTCAAGGCCAATACATTACTAAATTGTACGTGCTATAGAGAAATTATTTTATACGATTTCTATAGTTCCTTTTACAGTACATGATAATAAATAAAAACATTGTTATTATTATCGTTAGCAAAATGCTAGTTAATGAGCTAATAAAAACATTTTGTTTTTTTAGTTATTGCTTCTGTGAGTATTTAGCAGGTAATTTTTTTCGTAATGTGCGTATGTTATTCAATAAGATTATTGAATGACGTTTTGGATCAAGCTGATCAATGATAATAAACTAATAGGTACACATAAACGTGTTGAATGTGCAGTTTATTATACAGAGCGCGAGCATAATCCTTATTTGATAACTAAAATAAAAAGTACTTGATTATTCATTAAAATAGGTCTTCTCTTTATATTAGTCTTAATAAGTCTATTTATTTAAAATGTATAGACAATCGTTTATAATAAACTATAATACAACTTTAGGTATTCAGTTATTCGTATTTACGACTAAAGTCATTGTATTGTAGGCATCAAAACTCCAAATGTTCTATTCAATTATTAGAGCAATACATGGATATTAAATAATGCTTATCGAATATTTTATTTAACTTGCGTACCTATTATATGTTTAGTCCCCGATGTATGCACTTGGCCGATTCCTTCTGAATACGGTCAAAGATCAAACAATTTCATCACAGTTGATAATATTTTAATTCCGTTTTGTTTTTGTTAACGCTATGTGTTTTATTATATATTTTCGATTAAATTAATTTTGGTACTGTTTGTTTTAGCTAGTTTTCAAGTGTATGGCTTAAGTTATGAAGACAATAGATAAGTTATTATACTAGTATTGAAATATAGTAACTATGTTTTCAAAAAGAAAAAAAAATATTTTACTTTTATCCTTATTCACAAAAATCCATAACTAATGAATTTTATACACATTTTTGCACTTGAATAAATATACATAATAGTGTTACAATTGATCTGTTTTTTCTAGTACCTATAATAGGTACATAAATACCTTCTGCAACCTCGGCACTATTGGTGGGACAATGACGTCATACTTATTACTTGATGTACCAATAACTATTTTTTTCATCAATTTCGAATTAATAATTTTAATCAAATAATCTACACAGTTCTATCCAATTATAAATTTGATTTTCATGTTAAAACATATTTTGATTGACGTTTATTAAAATGTTCTAAAAACCATTATTAATTAGAGGTACCTACTGCGAGGTACTGTGTTTTCCCAGATGAATTTAGACTACAAAGTTGAAAATTAAAAATTGTAATACCATCGCGTATCGTAGTTATAAAGAACATTATTTTGAAGTGTTTAATTGTACAGTATTATTCATTTTTCGTCCTAAAATTATTTAGATGTTAAGATATTTAATATTTTCTTTAAATAATATAAAGTTTTTGATTTTTATAGAATTCTAATAATGTAGATTCAACTCCGCGTATGTCATAGATTTAACTATAAATCGAGTTGAGATATCAAATATATATGTGTATAAGGTGCTCAAATTTAATACATTATGTATAAAAAAAAGGTTAATATACGTATGACGTATTGTGTAGTAAAATTTACCCGACTATGTAAAATCTGGTAAACTATTTAAAAAAATCTGAGGTCAAATAGCATTTTATGTATTTATTTATTGTTAATAATTTATTTTAATGGAATCATTATCATTATATCATATTTATAATTTATTAATTTATAGGTAGTGCACCTAGCTATGTATACCTAATCATAAATACTGAGGGAAATACACTGTGGCTGCAGTGGAATCTAGGATAAATTATTATTGTTATAGGAATTTTCCCGTTTTGGCCGTTTTGCTCAACTCGGGCTCAAGCGGGTAGCGATGTGATATTACTTAATTGAAATGTTAATACGATAACCATCTAGTTAAAAAAAAATGCTTTTTAATAAAATCTGATCATTTCAAATGTTGTTAAAAATGAAACATTTTAAGTATAATCCGTGTTCACGTCTCAATATTTTCAGAAATAAATAAATACAATAGTATTATAAAATCAATAGCTTACCATGGACAATTATTGTATATACATAACTCTTAGTTTCTAGAATTTCACAGGGATTATTCTATACAGTACAATATCAAATAACATTAAAAATATTTTCACGTGAAATAATCTAAATTAATTTCTGATACTAATTTATATATGTTTTTAGTATGTTCTACTTTTAGTACATTCCAAAAATAAACTATGCAAAAATAAATTATTTTATCAATCAAAATATTTTCTGATGGAGTGCCTACACACGCATTTAAAATATACGCGTTTTCTCTATAAAATAATAATATAATGACTGACGTGTACTATAAATGTACAATAATTCTACATCTCAACTAATAATTTTCCTCCTAAATAATTTGTTACATTATAGTAAAATTCTTCAGTAATATGTTTTCTTAGCATGTTATAAAATTAATTTTATGATAAAAATTGTGTTAGTTATTTGTTTCATAGTATGTTTAATATATTTTTTTTTTAAATGGTAATTATATCACTTGCGGTATAAAAACAGTTTAAAACACATTTACATTTTTAATAAATAAGTAATAATACCTATATTTAACATATAAAGAATAAAAATATATAATAAGTAATAACTAGTAGCCATATTTTACGTACCTATATCAATAAATACTTAAACTGTTACTTGTTATTATTTTATAATAATTTCTTTATTGTACCAATAAGTAATCCAGTTGTAAACTAAAAGAAATCTGTTATAATTTAATTCATTGATTATTCCAACTAATGTTTTTATAATTAAATTGTAAATTAGTTAATTGGCACATAGATATATTTTTTTTAATATAGTTAATCTAGCTACTATATTACAACTTGCGTGTGAGAGAATATATTTTTATAAATATTTTACAATTTTAGACTTATAATATTAATATTTACAAGATACTTTTGAAGTACTAAACTTCATCTATTCTCTGTACAACGGTGTATGATTATCTTATACCTAGTCCTGAATAACCGGATATCATTAATTTTCAAGGCCCTAATCCAAGGTGAAAAACGAAAATCATAGGTGTTCCACAGCTAGGTACTATTACACATTAACTAGACTGTATATAATATAATATTATATGTATACAGTCTAGTCGGCTCAGCTCTATCAATATTTGTCACAATCAAAAGATTTTCTCTACGAATCGGTTGTAGTATTCGTTGTAATTCGCTAATATTAAACAATACATAATTTACTTAAAATTTATATTTTTTCATTATTTTCTAGATGATTTTAAATGTATACAATATACATTCATAAATAATTTAATTTACCTACTTCTTCGGTATCAATCTGATTATAGTAAATGGTATGCAACAATCCAATTATACCTGTATATTTCGATGAAATATAATTATTTTTACTTTAAAATTGTTCTTTTTTCCTAGATAAAAATACATAAAATAGAAACTATACTATTATTCAGATTTTAAACAGTATTTTATTATTTTTACATAATATTTGATTTTTCCTCTAGCACGAAGGTCATTCTTCATAGTATTTTGTTATGCCTATGAATTTATGATATTGACATCATACTTAATGATTGTCAATACATTTAAAAACGAAGTTACTCTTGAATAACTAGTAAAATTTTAATTCTATAATGTAGTTGTAAATCGCATTTAGTCTATAAATTAAAATCGGATTTGCAACCATTATCATTATGTAATAACTAAAATAGTGATTAAAATGTAATATCTGTGTAGGTATCCAATATTTCAAAATTATACGAAACCAAAATATATCATTGAACTTGAAATAAACCGTAAATTCGTTATTAACTGATTAAATATTATACCAATAAAGTATAAACATTAAACTTTATATGTTATACCTAATTTTATAGTAGTAACTAGTACAAAATGTTTTTAGAACCGTAGTTGTTTGATTCGTGCGTTTCTGTTTTATAAAAATGTTCTAATATATTAGGTATGTTATTGTAGAAAAAAACCTGAAATATCATATGGTTTCTTATACCATTATTAATGTCGATGAGATCCTGCAGGATTGTAATTATAAAGGTTATTATTTTATTTAAGTGATGTACAGTTAATTATATTATCTATTCTTCCTTAACTTTTTTATTTTTAAAAAACCTACTTCTATACACAATACGGAAATAGTATGGTTATATACATGTCCTTGAACACAAATAATTTGTATAGAAAATATTTTTTATAACCACAATATGAAAAACATTTTAATTATACGTCAAAAAAATTATTCTCTGATTTTGGGGTGTTTTTAATTTTTTTCAAATAATAACAATTTAAAAAATGATATTCTTTTGGTAGAGAGAGCTGGTTATATTAATGAAATCCTAAAAACATGTTTCTTATGGTTTCTATTTTTACGTCACGTATCCCAGCTTTTTTTTAGTGGTTACTACTTTTAAGAATACTTGGGCACTTGGCCCCTCAGTTACTCTCCTTGCTCCTATTGTAGTTAGTGGTAAAATATCAATAGATACAAATATTTGAATAGGTATTATTGCTTAACGCAATAATGCTTTAAGAATCTAACAATTTAGTTTTAACAATTCCTTTCACAAAATCCCTTACTTACCTTATTTTTTTATAATATTTAATGAAAAATCACCCTAAATTATTCTTCAAGACACTCCGTAGTATGCAAATACAGTTTTTTTGTATTTTAAAATTACAATTTTAATAATAATATCTTCTCTTGAGTGGTCCGCACATTAAGGAAGTATTTCCCACTATTTTAATAATTTATTTTACAAATATTTTTTTGTTTATTATTTATTAAGATAATCATTAAACACTTACTTAACTTTATTGATTATTACTTATCTGGAATCGAAGTACTTATTCTGCCGACCTCATGGCCTGTAGGCTGTAGCTAGTTTTTCAATTATTATTATTTATTAACCTAACATTATTATACACATAAAATATGTATTAAATAAGTCTAGAATCTAGAATTGCCACATACAATGTGCAATTCATCCTAATAAAAACATTTTCTATTATTTTATACCTACAACTGATGATAATTAAATTATTAACCATAGAAAAAGCTGGAAAATATGGAATAACTCCTGATGTAAATAATTATAGTACTTACTGAACAAATATTATTTAAGAAAGAAATTAACTTATTATTTTATTGATGCTTATTCTTTATTTCACGATAAATATTTAAAAAAAAAATATTAACATATATTAGTTCATTAAAAATCATTGATTATTTTTATTTAATAAAGAAACAAAGTTAATATTTTTTTATGTGTTATATAATGTTACACTTAAATAAATATTATTTTATTTAATTGTGATAACGTTTTTACGAAGAAATTGTCTTAGAAAATGCTTCTTGGCATAGAATTACTTTTGTAATCTTCATCATTTAAAGTAACGAAACATAGACAATGATTCAATATTAATATCTCATCCTCAAAAGAATTCCATAACTTTATTATTGTTAAAATATTTCATCAATATAGGTTAGGTTACTCTAGGTTTCATGTATAATAAAATACGATGTAGATACACTTCTTGTTGTTTATTAATTTCGGGTATGCTGAAAACGTTGAACGAAAAACAATTTCAATCACGTACGTCGTACAATTTGAAACTAACTGTGATAACTGATAAGATAATAACTTAGCGTTTTATTTCAAATAGTAGGTAGAACGTGGGTAGTATTATGTATATTTTTTTTATAATATCTCATCTAGACTGATTGTAATTAATTATTATTTTTAAATTTAATAGTTTTAATACTGGAACTTTTTGGACAGATTTTCTTATTGAATTATAAATTATATTAATCTAAATAATTTTAATTCACCAATTATATGTCTATAGTCGTATTTTTTAATGATAAATGTTGTATTCAAACTAAAACTATTTTAAAGACAATATTTGAAATCACTTTTATATAACGATATTTTACAACGATAATGTTACTAGATAAGTATATACTCATAAATATTTAAAGTTAAGCCAGTTGCAGAGTTTAGACAGTTGAAGAAAACTTATCATGCTGTTGTGGTATTTATAATTCAAATACAACGTGGTTTATCTCATTACAAATGTATACATAATGCACATATTATCAATTGCCGGATTAATATTATTTTCCTACTTTGTTATACATAATAACAGTGGCGCCCAGACTATATTTTTAAAAACGGCTCCCTTCTATGCATCCCATGAAACACTTAAAATTAAGTTCAGAACCGTTCAGTGGAGCAACTGGCCCATTTTTCCCTGGTCTCCATTTTAAGAAATTTTCTAGGCACCAGATAAAATTGGAATTTTTTAAAAATTCAAATTAGGTAGTTAGATAATAATTAGCAATAAGCATTACTCGAATAGACTTATTAAACTTTATCATTTATAAAATGATTTTCTTTATGAAATATCAATGATACAGTTTTATTTCATCTTTTTAGTTATTATATTATATAACTAATAACTACGTTTATGACAATTCTAAATGATTGAATGTAATTTTCTTTAACTATTGTATAGCGGTGTTGAAGTGTAAAAAATAATGATAAAAGTATCCGAATTTCTTCGTAGAAATTTGCTATCACATGTACAAACGTGGTATTGCTGAAATAAACAGTAACTGTTACTATTTATACATAATTATTACTTAATTACCTCATTGAATACTTAATATTTTCGTGATTACTAATTATTCATTGTTTAGTATGGTACAGCCAATATTGTTGCCAGTGTTATTATTTTAATACTGAAGACTAAAAGTAACATTATAACACCAATATCATGAATTTGAATAACCTTGGTTGGTCGCACTTGCTAATATTTTGCAAATCTCGATGATTATTTTATCATATTATCGTATTAGTGTAATTAAAAGGACTCTACTTTAATTTTCCCCTAACCCTGAAAACTATGCCAGCACCCTCGTCCCTTCTTTTTAGCCGTGTGCAAAAGTTATCAAAATGTATATATATTTAAATATATCAATATTTTACTTCGTTACTGATTATAGTATACAATTTGAATATACCTAATAATATGATATTAACCTCGTGCGTTTGATTACACTAAATTACAGTCAGCAATCAACATTTAATGTTTATACATTTATAAATTTATAATACATATTACATTTTTGTCGTCCCCTCCAGTTGATATTTTTGGAACTCCTGATAGCGATTTATTAAAATAAATATCCATTAATGCATATTTGACAATCAGTCACTATACTCTCACCATACTTGGGAAATGCATCCCTTTTAGACACTTGTCTTCCGTGTAAGTAAAACTGGTATGTATAATGGGACTATTATAAAAAAACATCAACGATTTGACGTTAGTTCTGTAACGTGATGATGGTAAAAAGTATCTACCAACTTTTACTTTTTAGAAATTTATAGGTATCTATTTTTCTTATTTTTAATATTCTAATTTTAAAATAGTATTTTTGTATTCAACCTAATGTTACGTCATGTTTAGACTTAAATTAAACTATTTATTCGTAGCTTTAAATACAATAGGTAATATTTTATTACAACTATTTGAAAAATACTTTTGCTGTAAGTTATCTATCATTTATTTTTAAATTTTAATTGCCATCAAATAATTACACAAAAACAGTTCATTCCGATAATGGTTATTGTATGAAACTAAAATATGTTGAATTGAAATTTGAAAAAAGTATAGTATTCATTTTACCACTCGTTCAACAATAAGTAATATTTAATAACCAATAAACAAATTGTTTTTGAGCTGTGGTGTGGTATCCAATTTCGCCCATTGATGCATTGTGAAATAATTTCGTTGATAAAATGTTCCAATTTCATTCATGTGATGGGTTCACGGAGGCCTATTCAATATTTCGCGTTTCTGGACTGGCCGGGATCACTTTGTTGAGCCTGCGTCATGGCCTACATTCATGTTTTTACTTGGGCTCTCGTGCCATTGACAACTTCGCCTTGCAACTAAACAACCGCGAGACTGAACTCTTTCACACCTGTTATACCTTTTTCTTTCCCATGTACTTATATATTTTAATAAATAAACACCCGATTAAAAATCCTATGTTTCTTGTCTGTAGTTAAATTGCAATATGCCTATGTATTATATTCATTGCATTTTAGTATTTTTTTTACAAATTACTGTCTATTTTGATGTTCATAAATTATAATTAGGTACCTGCAGCCAATATATAATATATATATGTATGATAAATTTCGAGTAATTTTGTTTCGCAATGTAATAATATTTATACTCTTTTAAATAGGTAATACAAAGCTACCTTTTTTATTATTTACGTGATGTTTGCCTAAGTACAGTTTTTTTATTGTCACGTGAACGAGTTTTTTTATGTATAATGTAGTATAATTTTAGTTTATTTTATTAATATAATTAATATGTTATTAAATAAGTATAATTGATAATTTTATTACCCAAACCTTCGTAAATTAATTATACAAATTACCATAGAATACAATTGATTATGCTTAAACGTTATTCATCAATTATTATTAACTGACGTGTATTATACTTGTTGCGAACATGTGTGTCCATTGGCCGCTACAAGCATTTTTATTACATTTTGCAATTTGCTGCATAACTGTGTATATACGTCCCATCCGGCGGACATCGGCAGTTCACTCTGCAGCATACTAATCGATAACCTACTGTATAACACTGTCTATAATACGTACCATTTTTCGGCCAGTAATGTATTTATAGGAGATTTGGATCTTTATGTCAACGTTTTGTATTGAAATATTTGAGTAGGTAGGTACATGGCTTAGATATTATGCAGTGCCATGCGACACATCATAATAGCTACTATTATCGTTTTGCCACGTACTCAATGATAAAACTATAAAATTAAATTAAAATAATAAACAAGCTACTCTTTTATTAGGTAGCTACTTGAAACTAAAAATTTGTATTTATATTATACATTATGCAGTCATCGTAATGTAATCAAATTCTTAAGCATTTATATTACGTTAAACAAATATTAATATACAAGAATTATATCAACAAATTCGAGTACCTACCTAATTGTTAAAAAAGAACATTATCAAACAAGTTTTTAATATTTTAGTATTTACGAAATTATAATACAATAGAAAACAATTTTATTGTATTAAAATGCCTAATAATTATACGTACAAATACTTTTTAATAGAATATTTGGACTGAATTCTGTCACAATCTTCTAGAAAATATGAATTATGTAATTTCATGGTGTAGGCACTAAACTAGCGAATTAAAGAAATAAGAATAATATAATATAAATCAATGATTATTTATAGTTATTTACCAATTTAGTGGTTCAATTTTTAATTTAAAAAAAAAAAAAAAAACAATCGATCAATCATAATTTATAATAATATATATTGAAAATGTGTCGTTTTCGAAATTGTGGCATGAATAGGGGTTTTTATAAATGAAATAATAATAACCATAACATCAAAATATGCAAATTCATGTGCTGTATTATTTTAATTTATGAATTGCAGTTAAAAGGTACTTTTTATGCTATTATTTTATTATTTATTTCGTGCAGATTCTTAAAGACTATGAAAGATAAATATCAAAGTGTGTATAATATTAGTCATTAGGGTTACGTACAGTCATTGATTATAAATAGTACTATAACGTACAATGAAAGCCCCAATAATTAAATCTGAACTTCCATTGTATTATTCAACATCTGAAACCCCGAAACAAACGAATTTCGATACAGACGACAGTGTTCATGTTGCAGGGTACAACTACTATAATATATAGACTAGACACACAACGACGCAACAACGGTACAAGAATTAACGAAAAATACGATCCTGTGAAATAAAAACCGACTTGGCTATATCGATCTCCGTGCGCACCACAGAGTAATAATAATAATAATAATATTATTGTAACGGACCGTATTTCACAAATAATAACAATAACGTAACATAAAAAGTATAATATTATAATCAATATTATTAAAATAAGTCGCAATTAATAATGTTGTGTTATAATAATATTATCAATCTGGCGCTGGTAAAACGTTATTATTCGTGAACGACGAGCGCGAATTGCGTTTGGGGCACGCGCGTCTTGTACAACGGGGTGGGTGTACGCTTATTCTTTTTGCAGCAGCAGCAACAACAACAACAACAAACAAACACAACGTCATCGTCGCGTACACAACAATATTGTAATAGTACGTACGTCCGCGTCGCCGTTCATGTTTACACGTAATAAATTACCAATAATTATTATTGTTACGCAATGGGCACCGTACAGTACCGTATTTAACTATTGTGCGTTCAAAATAATGGCTACTCTGCGCGTTATCGCGTCGAACATAATATAATATAATATTTATATCCCGAAAGAAATCTCGAACGAAGAGGGAGCAGGCTCGGCATAGGTTTTATTTTCCCCGCCGTATAGCAGTTTGTTTTTCCTCTATAGCCGGCACCGTTTCCGCGCGTTGGCACGTGGCCCGCGGTGCCCTACTTCCGGAGTGCCGCCGTCGGTGCATTTTCTGCGGAGACGGACGGACAGTATTCGCGCTCGCGCGCGCGCGCCCGTCGGCTGTGCGAGCGGCTGTGGCGACACGCGCGCGCACGCACGCACGCACGCATCACACAGGTCTGTTCGGTAATCGTGGCGGCGGCGGCGGCGGTGGATGACCTACTTGTGATCACGCGTTCGAATAGAACGCAACTTTGCTTGCCTACACCACAATCAATATCGCAAGGGACGCGACGCACGCGAAACCCTCCTCATCCACCACCGCCACCGATTTTACACGCCGCCAACGGATTCGTGATACCTAAAATAAATACCACAAAAAAAAAAAAAAAATAATAATAATAATAAAAAAAAAATGTTAAATAATCATATTGGCGATCGACATACCGTAATAATATTATGTTAATTAATATCTAATGTGTATTATAATATTTTAGACGCGTGTTAAGCTATATAACTCGGTTACCTAATATTTTATTTTATCGGAAAAAAAACTGTTTGAATAAAATATATTGAATTGTCATTAATTATTATTATGATAATGTGTTATTTAAAATAATTAATAACCTTCTATATATTTACCACGTCACTATATTGTAGAATCATAATGATCCTCGAATACCTATCACCCGCGAATTGTAGGCTACATTCGGCTCACATCGTCTCTCATGAAAATAAAATATCGTCATTTAATATAAAAAAATTATCCGGTATTGCCGCGTTAGTACATACGGAAATTGCTTCATGTTTGGTAGGAGTGATGATATGTGTGAAATGATCCCATCCCCTTTCCCGTCCGCACTTTTTCTAAATTACACCGGACAGCCACCTTACAATTACTTACAAGTTTTAAGCTGTTCAACTCCGGTTTAGTTTAGATAAAGTGTAGGGATTAACTTCACATTCTTGAAACAATTTCTTCGTTTTTATCTGAAAATAAAAGATTTTTGTCAATCTTTTCTTGATTTATTTTTTTCTTGTTTCCAAAAAATGTCAAAATAAAATTAATTTTAAATGACTAGGCGTAACAGTTTCTTTTTTGTTTTTTTATGAAGATTTTTGATGACAAAAAAATCAACGAATATATTTTCGTTTTTATATTATTTTTTTAGTACGAAAATACATTTGAACACTAATAATTTTAATTAACCTGTATACCAGTCTACCTAATGCCTATGGTTTGAACCAGTCGCAACAACTTTAAAATAGTGAATTATACAATTATAATACCTGCATATTATTTATATTTTTTATTATTTTTATTTATTAGATACGTTTATAAAACTATTACTCATAACAAAACTGTATAAAATTCCAAAACTCAAGTTTAATATTTTACTAATGTGAGCTTAATCAAGCAGAAAACATTTAAGACACTTCAAAATATTTCTCCCTATACTGCAGTATGAATAACAAAGTTGTACCTTATGCCTTATGATAACATTTCAATTTATTTTGGAATTGGTTTTGTCAATTCTATTAAAATTTAATCACCGCAGAAAGTATATAAAATGTGTTTTAATATTGTGAATTTATATTAAAAATTAGATATAAATAGCCACTTTAATGTATAAATTTACTTTAATTACTATATTATGTGTTGGGAGTAGAACAAAATAAATCTGTGTAACCCCTTAACCCTTCTTTTCAGTTTTACGTACCTACAAGTATACGCAGTGTACTGATTTCATTATTTAAAATTTGACAGTTTAATCCTTTGAAAGTTTCATAATACCAGTTGCGTAATAACAAAGAGCAATTGTGAAAATTAAATTGGATTTAGGTATTTTAAATGAATTTATAAAATATTAATTAGAAAATATATTTACGAATTTCACAATTTATTTTTCTATTCATACTTTAAATTTATGTTCTTGTTGCTCAATGTTAAATTATGGTACATATAGTTAGAATTCTTTTATCGTTATAATAAAATTATGATAGTAGTAGTTCCTTGGTCAATACTTCAAAAAGTAAATAAAAACATCGTGATTTTAGGTCCGCGACTAATGCAACAAATAGCACTTACTTAAAAAAAAATTAAAACATCATTCTGCACACTTTTTCTATTTATTAACCTATCTTATTGCATGATGTGCTTGAATGGACGAAATTATAAACAATTTTTATAAAATTTAATAATATTTATATTTTATAATTAATTTACTATGAAAACTATGCGTACATATTAAAAAAAAAAAAAAAACTTGCTATAAATTTGCTTATACCTACGTTTGTACCTACATTAAAACAGAAATTGTGGTGCAGTGAAAAACCTGTGTGGCTGACGGCTGTGTATCACTTTTGTGGCTAGTACAAGTATTTAGATAATTAAATAGGAATACTATTCCTCATTGGTTTTATGCGTTTTAGCCAATAGAATTTTACTTTATGATAATAGATTATTCCTAAAAAGTCGTTTAATCCGTTCCAATAACAGAATAAAATATCAAAAATAATGTAAATATTATTTACTTTAATTGGTGTAAGTATTGTACTATCTTCCTAAAATACCGTGCCACAATCAGTGACAGCAATGTCTATAAAATTTATTAGTAATAATGACATTTATAAACTATATTATGTTAAAATATTTGAATTTAGCAGTTCATAGATAAGAATAAAAAGAGTTTTGGTAAAGTTAAAAAAAAGGTATGAGGTGAATAATCATATAAATTATTTTTTTTCTGATTTAGAAGTATATCTCTCATAATCCTATTCATTCCGGTGGGGTGGTGGAGTGCGCTTGTCAAAGTTTTCTCCTGGTCTCCAAATATCTTAACACAGTCTTGATTAATTCTATTTGGTATAATGCCAATGGATATGTCGTCTCCGGATATATCATACAATATCGTAAATTGTGTATTTTTAAAATGCACTTATTTTGTGCAATGTTTATACAATTATAACCAAATGAGCTTTTATTTAGATAAAATCTTTATTATAAGTTTGTTGTTTTTTTATTTTTATTTTTAGGTATTTTATTAAAATAATGGTTCGGTTTTGCGCCATTATTGGATATTTATCAAATTAGCCAAATTAGCATAATAATAATTAGATATTACTGTTAGTTTTTTTTTTATATATATATAGTCTGTATACAGTTTACACTCACAGAATGCTATTTTCAAGTACCTATGTAATTTAAATATAAAACGTACCCGTCTGTACATTATATTATTACTGTTTACCCTTCTCATAGATAATAAGATAAATAACCACTGATAAAACGTAATTAATTTAATATACTTATATAAACATGTAATATAATTTACTTAATATTTAAACGTATTATTAAATAAAAATAATAAAGTACGATTAGTGACTAGTGTCATTAAACTTATTATTGTACATCAGTTAATTTAGATACGCATTCACATTAAAACTCTCAATACAATAATTAATTTAAAACTTACATTTTCACTAAGTAATCTAACCTAACTTATCTTTCAAAAACAAATCATTAAAATTCGTTGATAGATAGCTAAGCTTAAATTATTATCATTATTACTTATTAATTAGGATAGGATTTTAAAGCATATGCTTCTTTTTTTATACATGAGATAGATATCTAATCTTTATACATAAATTCGTTTCACGTCATTCTGATTCCAAATAAACCAATTTATTTTTGCTTTTTTGAAACAATTGCTTGCTTTTTTTTTGCTTATTATGCTTTAAAAACCGAGCCTTACTTATTATCATTATTAGGTGTTACTTTGGAAATTCTGTTTACTATCAATAATTTTTGTATTCAGATTGCGTATTAATTCTAAATATAGACCCACTGCAATATACATAAGGTCCATAATAGTCTTAGTGACATTTTCTGTTTACGCGTCTGCCAACTTGAAGATAGAAATCAAATACAATTGTATAATTGTGAACTGTCCCTTTAAAAGTTTAAAATGAATACTATCATAGGCGTGCGCACGAAGTGTGCAGGGTGTGAAACCCTATAAACATTTGTGTCTACTTAACATTTTTGATGAAAAATTGTTTTAATTATTTAAAACTAATTATTGAGAGTATGTTAGTATGACGTGTAATATACAGTCGACTCGAACTCGTCAGACCTAACTCGAACCTTGATAACTCAAAATTGTCGATATCTCGAATAATTAATATTCCCCTTCAAATGACAATAACATTTAATGTTAACTCGAAAATTAATTTGACAAATTTTTGATATCTCGAATTTTCTAGTCCAAATTTAATAGGTACTTAAAATAGTTTAGCAACGCAATTATTTTTCATTTATGACTTATTTTGTAAAACCTGACCATTAGAGTCAACTAAATATTTGTAACTTAACCTTGGTAACTTCATACAACAGATTTCAGTTTAGTTTTATGTCATCTGTTCGTTTAATCATTGATCGTATGTGTAACAGTGTTAATACAGTAGTTATTATGGTTCAAAATTAACAACATTATCACTTGCTTAAAATTATCGAAAAAGCCGAAAAGAAAAAAACCGGAAATAGCCAAAGATTTTGTAATTCCAGCGAGTATATTGTCTACAATAATAAAAAAATAAAGATTTTATTTTAAAAATCTATAATTTAAAATTAATAAATTTAATTTTCAACTTTATTTAACCCGGCAAAAGAATAATTGGAAAAAAAATAATACTAGGAGGATACTCTGATACAGAACTTTGTTTATTAAAATCGGTTCAACAATGTTTTGACAGAAAAATGAGAATGTAAGAAAACATTTTTTTCTTATTTCTTTAATGTAAAAATAATTTTAAAATAAAAACATACTTTTTAAAAGTTTTTGATAACTCTAAATTTTTGGTGTCAATTTTTTTTTCCTTTGTATTTCGAGTTATCGAGATTCGACTGTAATATGTAAATAATTAATTGTTTTTATTTTATACAATACCTAGTCAATAGTAATATTAAATTTACATCTAGTATTCTATTTCTATATTTTCATTACCAATAAAGCAGCGTCTAAAAAATTTTAATTTATTATAAACTTATTGTTATAGGTAATATAAAGACATTAATCTAACTGAATTATAGTAGGTCAAGTAACCCATTTAATTAAAACAATTTTGCACACCCTGTGAAAAATTCCTACGCACGCCTATGAATACTATTATCGGCAAATTTAAATTTTAAACTCTATATTATGTATTTTCTTCCTCCACTATCGTTATTATTTATTATTAAGATCAATATATAAATATCTAAAAAAAATATATTCATTTTCTTCAGAGGATTATTTTTGAAGATATTTTGTAACCTATTTAAATGTATTTTCTCCTTTCATTTTTATTATAACTTCTTGATATTTACACAACACACACAACAAAAATACGAAAATATAGAATCTGAAATCTGGACAGAATTATACTATATGGTAACATACTAACATTACTAAAATAAGCCAAAATGCTCCAAAAATAATTTATTAGGTACACTTCTTTCTTTCCTTTCTTCCGTTACATTCTCTTTTATAAATTACTAAAATTATAAGTATAATAAAAATAATATAAAACAATACTTACAGTTGATGGCTAATGGTTGTGAAGAAGTGGTTGTTAATCCAAACCAACAAGTCCGAGGTCGATCAGTCGGTTACAGAGAGCGTGGCCGTAGTGTTGGTTCAGTGGGTCCAATGCGATCAGAAAAACGATCGTCAGATAAATCACCCTACTCTAGTGGTCCTTATTTATCACCCCCTCCTCCTGATACCAGCTGGAGGCGTACTCATTCAGATTCAGCTTTACATCAGAGTGTGTCACAAAGCAGTTCTACTGAATCGTTGGCTCATTTACACAGTCCTGGATCTCAGCGAAGAAGTAAGCACTTGGACTATGTTATTTTTTTGCTCTTAAATTTTATTTTATTTTTTACGTGAAAAATAAAATCTGTATCATTTAATATAATAAGAATAATATACGCTACAAGTAACAAATATGACATAACAATATAAACATTTTTGATGATAGGAGTCTAATGAGTGATGACACTTTCTAATGTGTTCCTTTTATAGATTCTGAACGAAGTGATGAATGTATTAATTTTACAATAATGTGTTTTTTTTTTTTGTCTGTACAGCATAACTAGTTGAAATAATGCTCCGCCAATTTAAAACTTTGGGGGTGGTTTCCGATGTAAAAGTGAATATCCTTGGTACATTATAGAGGTCAAAAGTAAACATTTTCCAACAGTTTTCAAAAAAATCGAGAAAAACAAAAAAAAAATTACGAAAAAACGGGAATCTTTACGCAAAACCAGTTTTCGACCAAGTTGACTTTTTTATATGGTTGTAATTCAAAAACTAATCACTGTAAATGCTTGAAATTTTCACCAAATGTTTATGTCAGTGTAATCTATATACAGTTAAATTTTCAAAAAATGTTGACTTTTTTGAGTTACTTATAGACCATAGAAATATTCGATTTTTATGAGAATTTTTTTTTGAAGTGTCGATAAAAAAATTTTGGATAACCAAAAACTTTGAAAATTTAATACAAGGTTCCTTATGAGTTGTTCTTATTGTAGCTAAAAAAAAATTAAAAATCGTTAGTCACAATTTTTTTTTATGAGCGATTATAGTTCAAATTTTTATGAAATCCGTCGAAAACGCGAAAATTTGCAAGTAATTTTGAAGTTGTAAAATCATAAAAAATTTTGTGTTTATAACTAAGGATTAAAAATACAACACTAAGTTTTCCATCAGTTTTCCTTCAAGTATCTATAGAGAAAACTCGAAGCATCATAGTAGGAAAAATTTTAAGTGCGTTTGAATTTTAAATGTTTACGAAATCGCGTTACGATAACGATTAATCCTCAAAGATTTTAAATATTTGTTATTACTCAAAAAGTGTAAGTCGTAGATACTTGAAAATTTCACCAGTTATTTAAGAAAATAACTTTACATAATTTACTTTTTAAAATATTTTGACTTTTTTGAGCTATTTATAGACAACTGAAATCATCAATTTTTCTGAAAAATTTTTTTTGAAGTGTCGATCAAATTGTTTGGCCTTATCAAAATACTTGAAAATTTAATACAAAATTCCTCATAAGTTATTCTAATTGTTATTAAAAAATTATAATAATACATAGGCACATTTTTTTTTATTAGCATTTGAAGTATTGATTAAAATTCGTCAAATCATGAATATTTACAAATTATTTTGTAGGTATACAAATGTCATAACATTTCATAAAAATGTTTGTATAAGTAGTTAATAGTTGACAATTTAATACAAGATTTTTTCATAAGTTTAGCTTACAATAATTATAAAAGAACTTAATGTTGGTTAGGTTATAACCTGGGGTATTACCTGGCATTGTAGAGGAGACCAAGTTTTTGATTAGGAGATTCATGTATTAGTACCTTAGTGTTTGTGGAATTTAATAATCTTTTGTAAAAATATTTTACTTCATTGTTTTTAGTTTTAAACATGAAAATGTAAAATCTGAAATCTGGACTGAGATACTAAGATACTATATATAGCAGAGATGGTGAACTTTTTAAGTAAACAATTTTGTTGAATTTTATTTCCAATGCGTGTCAACTAATTTAATAGTTTTAATTTGGTACTTTTTTTAAACTTAAAACATATAAACACAATAATTAAACGATATTTGACGAATGTTGAAAGTTACATGTATATGTAAAGTCATAGGTTTGCATATCTGCTATATGGTAATTATTAATTCTATAGAATATATTTAATATTGCTTATTAGTTATAAGTGACCGTGAATAAGATAGAATTCTCCAAAAAAAAAAAAAATGTGTTACTGCACTTCTTTCTTCCTTTACGGTCTCGTTTATTATGAATTCTTTTAATTATAATAATAATAATATATTGCTTTACTACATTATGTAGGGTATAATTTGATACATAAAGTTAGACGCATTTGTTAACTTTCGCAAAGCAATATTTTGAGAGGTGTCAATTTTATAAATATTCGAATTGTTTACAGTTTTAGTAAAGTTTTGAACTTATAAATATTGCAACTTGTAAGTGTATTTATTACCTATTAATTATTATAGTATAAACTGTTAAGTATGCGTAGATGATTATTTAAAACTAGTCTTTCAGTTCTAATTTACTGATACTTTGCTCAAATGTTTTTTTTTTTTTTTTTTTATTGATAGCTTTAAATTATACAGCTCAAATATTAGATCGTGATATTTAACAGAAAGTGGAGAATACATTCCCATAAATATAGTATAGTAACGCAACCAGGGGGTCACCCGGGTCCAGACCTCCTTCTTCAGATGGCTATAATGGGCAATTTATATTTTTTTTTCTTTAGTTAAAATGTTTGTGTTCTAACACAGGCGTGCCCAACCTTTTTAAACTTGCGAGCCACATTCTTAATATATATTTATACTGCAGGCCGTATACACTTCATGGTTTTTTCTATATTCAGTTTTAAAATTAAAATTAAAAATTGTACAGTATTTTGTAGTTCTTAAAAGCTTATTAAAATAACCTCCTTTTAAATTATTATTTTTTTTTTATACCTATGTACAAATTTCTAATTTTTATAAAATGGTCATGGGTCAGTTGGAATACTCCTGCATGTGGACCGCGGGTTAGACACTCCTGTTCGGCGTAATCAACTACCTGTTTATTTTATTTTAATTCAATCCACTGCCTAAAATACAGATAACAATTTAACATAATTATATAAATAAAAAAAAAAAAAACAAAAAATGTTGTGTATAATATGGGATGAAATTCCGCCCCGAGGAACTCCAAAGTTAATAGTTGTTATTTCTGAGTGTGTGCATTTAAAAGTAATGTCCTGAAAGAGCTGAAAGATAAGATTTTATAATTAAATAGTAAGCAGTCAGAGTGAATCTTTTAAGTTTATATATAGAAGGCTATCCGTGTCCATGTCCGATCAAAAACATGTAAGATGTCTAAAAGACTAAAAATGTATATATAAGTATAATTTATTTTCAGTTGAGAGTACAAAAATCGAATAGGATATCAAGCAGCACGTTATTTACTATAACGATGGGTAGTAAACGTTTGAAAATTAACCTTTTACGCACAATTCCAATATTAAATTTATTAAATTTTTCAGTATCAGTAACTATTCTCGGCGGTGCCCTTAAAAAAATGTATATT
The DNA here is from genome assembly GCA_009835225.1 of Aphis craccivora. NCBI lineage: Eukaryota > Metazoa > Arthropoda > Insecta > Hemiptera > Aphididae > Aphis > Aphis craccivora. The sequence continues at coordinate 16,973 of VUJU01001394.1, read as the reverse complement.
GGAGCTTATTTTTGTTTTATTGTATGGGTATAATTTTATAATATTATTTCATTATATTCTTACGTGGTAACCACATAATGCTATATTTTTTAAATTATTGTCATTATATTCCGTGAGTGCTGAGTTATTATAATAGCTGTTGTATGGCTGTATTTTCATACATACAAAATAAAATATACATCGTTATATAATATAAATGTAAAAGTAGTAAACACTAATAAATAAACATCATCAATAATCCAAGTCGCAATCTAGTATGTCATTTTTGTACGTTACACATTTACACTTGATTTTAATAAAACTAAATAATTTATGAGATAAATTAATTGTATATAAAAACCAATTTGATTTAACTCATATGCGCCAACCTCTAGTTATGGCATTGCTCCGTTTAAAAGTAAACGTAGATGTATTGGATTTTTGTATAGAAATAATAATTTGACGCTAGTAAACGTAGAGATGGACATAATATGAACAAAAAAACACCGTCAATTAAACACTATTAAATATGAAAGCTAATAATGTGTGTGCATATAACAGACAACTCCACCACGAGTCTCCACTTTTTTCTCTTAATATTAAATTGACTATTACATTTAAAATTTGTTTTATTTAGCGTTGATGGATAACCAGCAGTATGATAAGAAAAGGTACTTATCAACATCACCGGATAAAAGACCTAGGTCTTGCTGCGATGTACCTAGAGTTCCTGGAATTCAGTAAGCCATTATTTTTTAATCTCTTAAGAATAGACTAAATTATTATTATAAATTTTTCTAGCGTTTTTACCACTCAACAAGAACCAGGCGTTGTTCAAATACCCATTGGTAACAATACTGGCTCATTACCAGACCTCACTAACTTTCAGTTTTCTCAGCCAATCCATGCCCCTCTTGATCAGGATGACCAGTATAACTTGTCATCTCCTTATAATAGCAACGTAAGATCAATATTATACTATTATTGTTTGTTATTTTTATTACCTTTTTGCATTTTTCATACTAACTACATCCATAAAAAAATTAACAATTTAGATCTTTTAAAACATAAATTAAGGAAAACCGAGTTCCTTTATAGTATGTGACTAGATTAGATGGTTGTTTCAGCAGAGTCCACTAACAACAGATGGTTGTAGTCCACAAGGTTCTCAAGGCTCTCAAGGTACTCCGAGCCAGAGTCCAAGTGTCCTATCCCCAGTATCAATTAACAGCCGTACACCACCTACACGGTTTTCATTTACAAGTTCACCACCACCTGATTCTCCTAATCAAACTACCTTAGTCACTTGTGACATTGTGTTACCAGTGAGTTTTCTTCAGAAAATTTCATCCCAAATAGATTTTTTGTCATTTTCATTTTCTGTTTTGTAGATTGATTGCTTGAGTTATTTTTTGTAGCTAAAAATTAAAATGTAATATGCGCGTTTTTAACCTTATCAAATATTTATATAAAGTATTCATTTGTTTTATTTTCTCTTTGTTTTTTAAAATTAGAGCTGTTTATAGTTGAATCATGAATCAATTTTATTTTTCCAATGTTATTGCTAGCTTGTTTGTTTCAATGCATGGTTTCACAACATTCTATCAATTTTGCACCATTTAGTTTAGAGGATGTCAGCACACCATTTGTTTTCTCTCTAACTCACGCAGAACATAACAAATTTGTGTTCAACTAAACTTGTGTTCTTTGCTTTAGTATTAGAATGAATTGATCTATCATCAAACTTAAAGCTAAGAACATTACCTATAAAATGTTGGCTTTTAACAATATTTTAATACTAGCTATGTAAAATATTACAATCTCTCTTTATTATTAAAGTATTATTAAAAACCTACTTAAGAACACAAATAATTTCCTTAAATTAAAATTTGATATAAGAGGTCAATTCTCTCTAATATAAAATTTAACAACACAAAGTCAGTTATAATGAATGTAAATTTGCTATGTTATGCACGGGTCAAAGAGAAAAATCAAATAATGTGCTAACATCCTGACAGTTGTATTATAAAAGTATATATTTAATAAAACATAAATTTTGCTTTGCTATTAATTTTTCTTTTGTCTATTTTAAGTATTATTTAGATATTTGATTATTTATTTTAAGTACCTTGATATGATTGCAGAATCACCTTAGTGTTCCTTACTTTATGAACCATAGGTTACAACGCACATGTAAGGTTAGTTGCACGCAATTTAATTTTTTTTTTTTTTGGAAACCTATATGTTTGTTTATATCGTTTGTTTAACTTACAAACTTAAAACGACTGCCTGTATTTGCAAAATAATAGATAGAACATATTAAGTACATTTAAACATTTATGGTATGATTAATTTTATAAACTTTTTTCTTATAGGGATTTACTGTAGATAATAGTCCAGGAAATGGTAATTCAGGGGAAAACTGCAATAATAACATAAAAATGCAAATATTAGGTCAAAATTCAAATATGAACTGTGTAACTGGCCAAATGAATGGCATAAAAATGAACCCTGTACAAACACTTATGTATCAACATATTCCATTGTCACCAGCACAACAACAAACTCACCAGTCATGTGGTATTGTTAATGGCCAAACTGAAATAAATTCCTCGCATGTAAGTTATCATATTAATACAATCAATATATATTATAAAACTTATATTTCTGTTATAATTTTAGTTAAACATAGGAAATTCCCAGATTAACAATATAAACACTTTAGGATCATATAGAAATCAACAATCCAACAGGCCAAGTCCACAATCATCTCCAGGGCTTACAATTCAAGTATGTGTATTATTATTTTTAGTTTATGTATATAATATATAAAGTAATGTTAAACTTTAAGTATCAAACCAACTAAATTATTTAGTGTCTTCAGAGTATATACAGATTATATACTAAAGTTGAATTGAACTATTTTAGGTTTTATAGTTTTAATCAAATTTTCGGAATTTTCTTATTCTATTTAAAACAGAGTAATATAATATAATATCCAAATTAGTTAATACTTTATTTCCTAATAAAATTAGCAATAGCATTTAAAAAACATTAAATATTTCTACTGCCATCATTGTATTTCTCACAAAAATGTTTTATATTAATCTTTTCTTTTCTTTTTTTATTTGTGATGAGTGGTCCAATGGTACTCAGTTTACACTTAAGACTTAGTTACATGATCAAAATCAACTCAACAAATTTGTGTATATATTTTTACTTTTAAACAAATCATCTTTTATGCTTAGAATGTTATAATTTGATATTCAAGCTAATTTTATTAGAAAATATTTAAACTAATTTTTATTAGAAATTATAGTATAAAATATATATAATATTTACACTATTTGGGTTTAACAATATTTTAAAATATTTGTGTTTATTTATAAAAATGTTTTTCTAAATTTTTAATATTATGTCTGTGGATATTTTTACCTAGATTTGGTTTTAATAATATGTACAAAATTAGGTAAGCTAGACCTCCTTCAAATTTAGTTTTAATTGAATAAAACTATCAGTTAAATCTTAAGACATAAGTATTTTTTCTTTAGATATTCTACTCAACAACAATCTTATTTTCTTAGTATCACTTTAAATCTAGTATCATTATTAGTTATGAGTTAACATATACCTATCATAAATATCCTTGTTTTTCAATTTTCAGTAAAAAGTTCTATTGTTTGATAATTCTTAAGTTTTCACATATTTTTACTAAAGAAAATACTTGCTTATGGTTATGAATTTACGGTACTTGTTTTTTTTAACGCCCCTCCAGTACACCGCAAAAAATTTATCGCCCCGCCAATTAGTATGCCGTTATTATACCTACAATTATCGTATTTAGCTCGTGATGGATGATCCATTTTGGCCTTTGGGAAATGGAAAAACTATTGTACATTTTATATTAAACCATATTAGTACACTGCTGGCTTTCGTTATTTTATTAAACTTTAACTTTGTTTGAAGTCAATACGAAAAATTAATTTTTTCATTTTATATAATAAAATGAATTTTAATGAATTACTTACAGTTGTTTTTAACAATGATACTGCAATTACATTTTTACAAAAAAATAATATAGTTAAAACTAGTGAAATATGTAAAATGACCATATAATGTTTATCAATGGGTCGCGATGGCGATGGCGTTGTCAGAAAAGAAGTTGCCGGAAGGAGAAGGGTTTAAGAGTTAACAATTATAAGGGTAACATATATTTATTCATTTATTTTTAAATTATTTATTATTAATAAAATAAAAATTTGTATTATTTTGTTTATTTTATTTAATTATTATAATATAATATTATAATATTATAATTGTTCAAACGAAGTCAAAGTTTAATAAAATAAAAAAAGCCAGCAGTGTACTAATATGGTTTAATATAAAATGTACAATAGTTTTTCTATTTCCCAAAATAGATCATCCATCACGAGCTAAATACGATACACTAATTGGCGGGGCGATAAATTTTTTCCGGCGTTAACAAACAAGTACCAAATTTACATTTTTAATTCTAAACATAATATTATAAATTGTCAAATAGAATTTCATAAAATAACTAAGTGCACTTTACTATTATTACTTGAATAAATTTATTTTAAATTATTTTATACATACTATGTAATATATTCATAAGCATTTATATAATTTATGGTACTTGTGCGTTATTGCGACTACTGTTGCCTCGTCGCGACTGCCTTGATGTCGAACGCATGGCGTGCAATGCACATTTTATTTAACCCTGTGACCTTAGGCACAGAGCTTGCAAGCGAATGGCAATGTTGGCCTCTAGGCCCTAATTATCCCTAATAATAAAATTAGAAATAAAATTCACTTGCAAAATGCAAGATTAAAGTGGGACACGGCGTCACTATAACCGATAATATGTGATATACAGTCGCGATAACGCACAATTACCTAATTTATATTATTAAATTGTTATATGTATATTGTGTATAATATATATATATATATATTGTTATTTTTTTAGTATGGAAGTTCCAGTCCGTTATGTGGAAGTCCACAGAGCCCATCCTCGCCCAGCAACTCTTCTGTTAGTAGCACTAATCATCATCAAAATTATCAAACTCAAAAAGATTTTTATTCAAATCTGACACAAACTAACAATCTTCAACACCATTTTGAAAATTTCTCTATGGTAAGCCACTAAAGATATTTTATACAATAGCTTTATAGTAATAACAAACCATAGAAATTGTTATATGATATAAATCAAATAAATTATCTAAATACTCTAAAACAGTTGTTTTAAACAACTGTTGAAGAATTTAAAATTGTAAATTAGTATAATTGAATATAATGTATTTCGGTTTATGCTTATATTAATAAAGGATATGATGGTAAGTAAAAAAAAAAAAACAAAAAAAAACATTTTCCTTTTTTAATGCTTATAATAAACTTAACATTCATCACAAAAATGGTTGTTACCAGTGGTCATATTTTTTGGTTATAAATAACTGCTAAGTAATAACTCTAAACTCTAAGTCTAGACTTGGTTCAATATAGTTGGCTTTCAAATATTGGGTTTTTTCTATTTGGTTTTATTCTGAATATTTAATACAATATAATATCTATTGATTCTAGCAAGTTCAATCTGAAGTTATGTATTTCAATTCTTTATAATAATTTATTTTGATAAAAAATGATAGTCAACTACCAAAAAGGTGAAATTCTGCGCTTATAATATTTTATTTAAATATTATTATGATTTAAAAATTTAATTTATGATATATACATTCTTTTAGTTTTTTTTCTAAATATCTTTGACAAAAATCATATAATAGGTTCAAAAGTTAACAATTGTAATTGGCAAACATCTTGAGTGGAGGAGTGACCCTCATTGTCTGACACACTATATTTTTGTTTAAGGGATAATCCCACTGCACCATTCTTTCTTTTATACACATATAATATTTCAGAAATAGAGGCTATCACAGATTGATGGAAAGATTTTTAATAGTATATTTAATTAGAAAGTGCTTTTTTGAAATTACTACAAGATTTTATTGCAATTACTGTTTTTATATTTAAGTTGGATTTCTTTAGGGTCATGATTTTTTAAGGTTTGATTTGATAAATAAATTGGTGCATTAGTTATTAAAAAGTTATTAGTAATTTATTTAAATTTGATTTCTTAGCAGGCCCTTTATCTGGACTCTGTAAGCTCAAATTGGTTTTAATAAGAGCTCGTTTAGTTAATTTTGATTTTAAGTGAAAGGAAGAATTTAAAAGCCAGAATTTAATTTAAATTTAGTGATGCATATCTGATAAGTCCAAGTTAGTCTTAAATCAAAGTGAACTCTGACTTTTTTTGTTAAGAAGTTGGGAATCAGTACGTTGTTTAGTACAATTTTTGGTTGAGTGCATATTATGTAATCTTGATGATTTTATTAATAGCTTAATGAATGTGTAAATTTATATTTTCATTTAGTAAAATTTATTTTGTGTTAGACTGATATTCCAAAGAATTTTTATTACTGAATTTAAATATGTTCTCATGTAACAACTATGGAATAAATGCACAATATTAAAATTTGTATTAAAATACCATTAGACTTGCTTTACTTGAAATATCAAACAGTTAATTGTATTTTGGTTCCGCTATCATAAAGCTGGACTGGAATCAGGTGATGCAATCGCTAAAAGATTCAAATCCATCAGCTTGGATAACTGCCCAAATCCAGGTAAAATGGTCAAAAATAGATTGTAAAATGTATACCTTATATAGTTATATGGTACATATTATATTTTCTAGTTTCTTATCAATAACAAAAAATTAGGGTTGTTGTAGTAGGTATATTTTATATCTATTGTGTATATAATATTATATACTTATGTTTATCTTAGATAACTGCATGTCTATTGATAATTATATAAATTATCTTACAGTCATTAAAATCCTATTTAAAAACAAACTGAACCTAACTGTTTTATTTATTTATGTTTTTGATTAGCTGGATAGTCCTGTGTCTACAGGCTTGGAATATGTGGGCTCCCCAACTAACACGTACTTACAACAGGTAATTATATATACATATTTATAAATGTATATTTATTATTATTAACCTAAGTATTTATATATTATTTTTTTAGACTGAAGATTATGTAAATTCAGAAATGACAGCTGATATGGGGTATTTTAGCACTTCACCATCACAGTCTCTTCAATTTCCTAACCAGACTCATACAACACCTAATACTCCTTCCAGTATTCCTGACATAATACTTACAGGTAATTTATATTATTAATATTCTAAACTTCGATTAAGATTTTTAGTGAGTTTATTTCAGATATATATGTATATATTTATAGATATATATTAAATAAATTTAATTATATGTTGGCTAAATAAAATTTAAAATATAGTATTTTTGTATTTGGTTATCTTTAAAATAAAAAAAAAAAAATACATAAAAATTGAATAAATTTTAAACATAAAATTCAAACTTATTGTGTACTTTCACTATTTTATGTCTAGCTATGTTCATGACTTAATATGTAGATTTAAATTAACTAATAAATCATTAGTGCTTGTATTTATTGAATTTAAAAATATCTGTCACGAAGTAAAATAGTCAGCAATAAAAATAAACTCTTAACTACAATAAAATATTTAAATTATAGTTTAAATCTAGCTAATCAAATAACAAAAATATAATATGATTCAAGTAGTCTAGAAAAACTTCACCAGTTTACACTGCAATTTCTTTACTTTACATTAGTAATTAATGAATTAATTTGAAACTAAAAAATGTTTAAAAATAATATCTATCGCTATATTTTAAATTAATATATTTTGCCTTTGTTTTATGTAGATTTTTCTAATGGAGATCAATTAGATAACCAAAATGATTTTGTGAAAGAATTAAATTCCGCAAATGCATTTGATGCCGACTTCTTCACCACTGAAGAAAGCATTAGGCAGGGTCTTGTTGATCAGATTGACCTAGATCACTTGGAACATTTACAAATGTTAGCTGAACCAATCAATGATGAATCAACTAACAATGATCACAATCGTCACTTTCAAATGTAACTAATTATATTGACAATTTTTTTTATTATTATTTTTTTTTTATCTGTGATTAATTGATAATATATATCCTTAGAATTGGATAGTAATAGTTATTATTTTTATTACACAAAAGTGCCAGAACATATTGATTATAACTAAGCTGTTGTAATTTTTTTCTTGCTATTTTCTTTTTTCAGTGCCAAAGACTTAAATTTATACTTTTTTCTTATTACATTAAATTTGTGTTGTTTTTTATGTAGTTACCATCCGATATTCTAATCATCATTGCATTTTATAACTAATATTATACCTTTTTCATATCTCTGGATTTTTTATAATTATATTATAATAATGTACTGCACAAATTTAAATATCCTTAGCTGCCGAATCACAATTTTAGAACCTATGGTGCATATATTGTAAGATTATTAAGACAAATATGTATTTTTTATACAGTATATATTTAATACTTAATTATAATATAATGTTAATAAGTTCCCTCTCCCACCCTCAATTGTTTTTGTAATATAATTTTTTTTTTATTATTAATAAAATATTAAATTTTAAAATTAAAAGACAATGTTCAATTAAATTAAAAGATCTCGTGTTAGATGTATTTTTATTAATATTTTATGTGTACATACATACATACATACATACATGCATGCATGCATACATGCATACATACATACACACATACAAACATACATACATATATTTATATTATATTATACATAATACATAAATATGCACTCAAATACATATACATATATATTGCATGCATGTATGTATGTATGTATATATTGTATTTAAGTATGTATAATATAATATATGTGTGTGTGTATAATAATTTGTTTAAGCCTTTCCATGGCAAATTTGGTATGCATGTTTATAATTGTGTTCGTTTAAATGTGCCTTTTAATTTTTATTTTTAAAATTTTACTCAAAATGAATGTTGAAATTAATAAAAAAAATAATAATTATCATTATATAATATATATATATATATATATACATCGTATATATGAGAAAAATATTAAATTTCAAATTTTAACTAAAAACATTGAATGTTATAGAATAAATTTAGGAAAATTTGGTCTGTATTTAAAATTTTATTTTCTTTCAGTTAATAAGCCATGTATATTTTTCCCTGCAAATCAAGTAATAATATTTTTCTTTGCTAAAGACTTAGTAATGTTATTCATACATTTTTAACTTTGCTCTTATTTTAATAGATTTATTTTAGAATAAAAAAATAAATACTTAGTTATCATTTGTAAATATTTGTACAACATGATTGTACATATTTATTATGTTAATTGGTTAGGTAAAGCATTTGGAACTCTGTCATGTTTTTTATAATATTTATTATTACATATTTTATGTATAAAAGTCATAAATAATATATATAATTTATTTGTATTGAACCATTAAACTACCATTCACATTTTATAATCATTTCTTGTTAATTATCCTGAAGATTAATATTTCAAACAAGATACACACTATTACAACATTTTTTCAACAATAACTAATAGTATTTAACTAAAAAATGCAAACATAAAAGAGTTCTAAATCCTTTATTTAGTTATTTAATAAGCAACGTTAAAATTTTTTAATAAATAAGAATTCCTACTTACTTCTTTTACAATTTTTTATAATTATTCAAAGAATAAAGTTTAGGATTAATATAAATTTGGAATTTTTATTGTTCATTAAAAAATAAACAAAATCAATTTTTAGCTTTTTGATTTTGTGGTTTTATATAGTATTGATGTGCAAAACTATGTTTGTTGAACATTTCATGAATGAGTTGTTTTTATTTCTGTACTTACTAAATACTAAATACTAGTCAATAAAAATCAATACAATTTAAATTCTGTTTTTTTTTTTTTTTTTTGTGAATTATTTATTATGTGAAGTGTTTATTTGTTATAATTGTCTTAAAAAATATATTTATAATGTTAAAAACTTAAAGAAAAAATACTGTAAAAAAATTTAATTGAATTAGATCAGTGTTTCTCAAATGGTAGTATAATTTTGGCCTTAAAAGAATCAAATGACATTAATTTGTGAGTGGATGTTTAATTTGAAGTATTCTTGTGCAAAGAACGCCTTGTCACTTAGACAAGATTTTTTTCTGAATATAATAAGACTGTTGACTTTATGGGGTAATTTTAAGATCAGTTTTTCCCTTAGATTTTTTAAATAGTAAACTCCCTTAGCACACATGAGATACTTATAAATAAAAATAAAATGTCTTCAAATTAAAATTGAATCACAGGGTTTTCGTTCGGAAACACGCCAAACGTCGTGGTGCCAAAGATCAATTGAGAAACACTTAGAAGTTATTGACAACACTAGTCGAATTTACCTTGTATTTTTTTTTTTTTAAGTAGGTAATTGATTGATAAATAATGAAAACCTTGTTTGTACATTGTCATTTTTTTACTATTAAATTAATTTTTAATTCTTTAAACTTACATAGTCAATAATACATTGGTGGATTTTTTTATTACTATTACTATAATTAATATTATGGTATTGTAGTCTGTCTGTCTACATTATTTTCCATAACCCCCGTTGTTGCCGTAGCTGCCGTAACCCTGTCCACCGTGGACGGCGTAGTTGGAGTAGTCGACCGGTGTGCTCGACTGGCTAGCCGGTGGACATCCGGCAGGTGGCGATGCTGGTTTGACGACGGGCGCGGGTTGTTCGCTGTATCCGCTGAAACTGGCCTGTCCGTACGCCGAATACCCATTAGTCTGCTGACCGTACACTACCGGGTAACTGGATGTTTGAGGGCCGTACGCAGGGTAGCTGGACGTCTGAGGACCGTACGCAGGGTAGCTGGACGTCTGAGGACCGTACGCAGGGTAGCTGGGCGTTTGGGGACCGTAAGCAACGGCGTAGCTGACACTTGGCTGGGGCTGGGGTGGTGCTGGCCGCGGCTGTGGCTGGTGTTGATATTGGCCGCCGTAATAAATGTAATGTGTTTGGGCGGCTGGTGCAGCGGGTGCGGCGAGTCCGTGTTTGAGAATCATTTTTTTCGCGATCAAGTGGCTGGCGAACGGTTCCAAAAACGCTTCCGTTGCAATTGGTAGTTCACTGATCGAAATCATAGCTACTGCAACCTGTAAGATACACATTTAAAATTATAAAATTTACTGCGACAGTTAAAAAATATCGTTTTGATATTCCAAACCTTCTATAAAACTACACTCGAATCAATAATCAATACTCATTTAACATTTTACATACTTACACAGTACCTACATATTAATTTACATTTTCACAATAATTATAAAAGAACTCAAATTTTGAGGTATTCAGGTCATTAAAATATAAACCACCTTTTTCGCCACCCACTGGAAAATATATCCAAGGCTGACAAACCATCTCTGTTCAGAATCGCTTTGTGTATACAATGATACCTGTCATTGGATTCAAATTTTACACAAATAAAAGTGACCAACTATACAGCAGAACGGTACCCACTTGACCACGTTTTTTTAGATATTACTTCGAAACGTAAAATCTTAAATATTTAAAATTTCTACAATTGGTTATATCATAATTTTCTAAAAATATTATAATTTCTTCTTTAAATATTTTAACTCTTGGAGTTATTCACAGACATTTAAAATATATTACAGATAAAAAAGCATGAACCCGTATCTAGGTAGCATAGATTATAGGTAGTGGCGGTAGTGCAATTATTAGTGCCTACTTAATTAATAATTATAATATAGTCTTTCAGTTCTCAAAAATGTTTAAATCACACAATTATTAACACTTGTTGGTTTTATAGATATTATTCTAGATAGGTACTACCTCGTCATCAATCCTCTTAAATTATGCGCAATCAGAGAGTATCAAACAAAAATTCTAATATATAGAATATACCTATTATTATAAATAGATAGTTTGAGCTAGAGTAAAATATCTTTAGAGTAATAAATAATAGGAGTAGGTAGCAATATTCCCGAAATATAGCCTTATATGACTATATGGCTACTTAATCTTGAATATAATTTCTAATAAGTAAATATTGTGTAAATAGTTATGACCCAAGTATTATAGGTAATATAATAATAATCTACATAGAATAAAGATATTGTTATATACTCACAGCGCAAAAGACGAACACTCTGTTGGCCTTGTCCATCTTGTAAGAGTTTGCGTGATTGAGTCTGTCGGCGAAAGAAAATCACGGGCACCGGATCATCGCTCTTATATAGTCCGCGGACTGCACACGCCAAGTAGGTATACCTACCGGAATTATGTCTAAGTAGTAAGTATAATACCTATATATCCACGAGCGAGAGTATCTCTATGTATATAACGTATCGTTCACACTATAAAATATGCCTATACCTACGCATATTTCGTGTATACCTATAATAGGCATATATAGGAGGCGCACTAACCTTGACCCTGCGGCCGAAGACGGTTTTTTTTCGGCAGTTCAACAAACCCGGCATAAAACCAGATTCCTATCGACGTTACGAAATCGCCGACTTAATATATATAATATATATATATGTGCACATAATATATTACGATATACTGCAGCATTATTATCGTTGCGACGGATGCGCTTGCGTCCGTGGATGTGCGTTTTCCCATTTCCTGCGATTAGGCACGAATGCGTTTTTCGTGCATTTCACACGACACTCGGACAACAGGTTTCTTTAAATCGACCCGTCCGACTACACCACAGGTATAGGTCGTATTATATTGTTATTTTTTGGGTTTCCTTGATAAACGACTACACTTAATGTTATTTTATATTATAACATGTACAATATAATATAATATGGCATTATGTTTTAATCGACCTCTCCGATATGATGCTCATCCTGCGGCCCGAACAAAGTCGCTGCAACCGGCCTGCCGCACTGGTCCAATCACGATTTTAAACCACTTGCACATAAAATAATATCATATTATTATTACTATACGTAATATGTAATTATCGATTCTGCTAGTAAAATATTATTGCATGACTATAATACAGAGTACAACATATAATAATGTAGCTGCAGGTACCGGATGTAGGTACCAGGTACCTATACCTACCGAGTACCTAGTACCAATAGATTTTATGCATCAACGGTCGTCCAGACTCCAGATTTCGATGATGTAGTTGGTAGGTAGATAGGAAATATTAGAGCTAAATGCGAGTATAATGTTATTTTTCATTTATAGTATTAAATTTACTTTATTTTCTAATTGGTATTATAATATATATACTACCTATATACTTCGTTCCTTATACTACCTAGTTTTTTATTTATAATTATATTCGTAATATATTATCGTACCCAAATCATTGAAAATGCTCAAAATCAAATTTATTAAGTAGATTTAGTAAGTACACTAAAGTGCTAGTACCTACTTTAATACTAAGTAGACTACTTAGTACTTTTTTATTATTATATCTCAGAACCAACTATTTATAATTAAAACGCATTTTATAATTTTATAATAAATATTGACAATGATTGATAACATTTTTTTTATAAATTAGGTAGATATCCAATAACAGCAATAACCAATAATACAATACAATAATATATCCAATAATGTATGCTTATAAGTTATAGCTCATATAGGTATACAAAACAAAGTACCTACTCAACCGATTTTATGAAAATTTAAAAGATTGTTCGTAGAGATAGACGGGACTAAAATAATTGTATAATGTGTGTAGTAAAAAATTAAAAAGTGTGTAAGGGAGAATGACCAACAATTTTTTACAGTTTTTTCTTCACTTAATTTTTGATTAATTTGCATGTATATTGTATATATTAATACATTTTGACATATTTTATAAAATTATCTTTTCTGCATATTGATACAATGATACTCAACTATTAAACATGTACCTATACATACATTAACCACTTATTATATTATTCCTAATTTTTAAAATAAACATTATCCTTAGGTCATATTTTTAATTTAATCTGTTGAAGTCAGTAAATAAAAAAAATGAATAGTAGTAACAAACTAATTCAGTTTTTGTGTATGGTTTAAATACACTTTGAGGGTGTGGGGTATGGTGGTAATATAAAGTTCAATATTGTGTAATACAAAATACATATAATATATTAGTCTTTAAAGATAAGTAGCAAACAAATTTAGAGATTAGTCTGAACCACGTTCGAATATTAATCCAACTGTTGGATACTTCAATACTTGTATGCTTATATCCAATCTACTGCAGGTCCTGTCGAATTAGTTCACAGACAACAATTAGCCTGTAAACGGTGATGTGAACTGATATACCTATAATAAAAACTAAATACACCTATTTAATTTAAATTTGTCAAATTTTTCCTAGGTGAAGTCAGATTACACAATTAGTTATAATAATAGATTAAAATGAAAATTGAATACCGGTAGGTAGTAAGTCATGCTTTATACCAAAAAATATAGGATTTTAAGCTCTACATCAACTATAAATTATGATTTATGTGTATTATATACTTACCTACTAGGTATACTGTAAATCGTTTAGCAGACAATTTTTTAAATTATTGACGTAATAGGTAAATCAAAATTTGAATAAATATTTTATAAAATATAAAAATGATGAATTTGATTTTTCGTAAAATTAATTATATACTAGTATACTACAGAATAAGAATAATAGTCCACGAATAAGATTGATTGTTAATCTAAATTCTAAATATTAAAATATTTATATA